>LR812533.1:4902521-4920021 GCA_903798195.1 Danio kyathit
CGTACGAATTCGTACGAATTAGCCACTAAACTGACAAAACGTCAAATACTTACGTTTTCTCGTGAGATCAGGCTGAAGATTCTCACAGAAATCAGTTTGGTAAAGGGGTTACATTCAGAAGAAAAAATATTATTAGAGTAATTACTGTGAAAATTTCCTCTCTCTGTTAAAAGGGGGCCAATAATTATGACTTCAACTGTGTGTGTGTGTGTGTGTGCATGTGTATATATATATATATATATATATATATATATATAGCTGAAGTCAGAATTATTCGCCCCCCTTAAATTTTTTTTTTCTTTCTTAAATATTTCCCAAATCATGTTTAACAGAGCAAGGAAATTTTCACAGTATGTCTGATCATATTTTTTCTTCTGGAGAAAGTCTTATTTGTTTTATTTTGGCTAGAATAAAAGCAGTTTTAAAATTTTTAAAAGCCATTTTAAGGTCAAAAGTATTAGCCCCTTTAAGCTTTATTTTTTTCGATAGTCTACAGAACAAACCATCATTATACAATAACTTGCCTAATTACCCTAACCTGTCTAGTTAACCTAATTAACCTAGTTAAGCCTTTAAACGACACTTTAAGCTGTATAGAAGTGTCTTAAAAAATATCTAGTCAAATATTATTTACTGTCATCATGACAAAGATAAAATAAATCAGTTATTAGAGATGAGTTATTAAAACTATTATGATTATAAATGTGCTGAAAAAAATCTGCTCTCTGTTAAACAGAAATTGGGGAAAAAATAATTCAGGGGGGCTAATAATTCATATATATATACTGTATATATTACAAATTAATAAATAAAAAAAATAAACAACTAATCACAAAACATACTGCAATAACAAAATAAAAACAATAATGATAAAATACTAAAAACTTACCTGCATAAATATAAAATTGCATAACAAATCAAAACCCTAATCTTAAACATGTAAAATCAACAATATAATAATAATAATAATAATAATAATAATAATAGGTCACACTTTATTTCGATGGTCCGTTTGTTGAATATAAGTTACATTGCATCTACATGTCAACTATATCTCATTAGATTATAAGTAGACTGTTAGGTTGGGGTTGGGGTTAGGGTTAGTGTAAGTTGACATGTAATTGCAAAGTTTCTTATAGTCAGTTAAATGTCTGTTGAAGGACTGTTAAATGTCAGTATCAACAGATATTAAGCAGACAGTCTACTAATACTCAAATGGACCATCAAAATAAAGTGTTACCTAATAATAATAAAAACTTACCTGCATAACAAATATTAAATTGCATTAAAAAAAAAATCAACCCCCCTAATCTTAAACATAAAACACAAACATGCAAACAAGAACATCCTTTACTACAAAACAAACTGAATCAAAACAAAACAAAAGCAAAGCAAAACAAACCCCCGTAACTTTGACTTCAAAACATTTTCAAAATGGTTTATTTCATATGAAAATTCATGACTTTCAGGCTAACCACAATTTGACACCATTGAAGAAAAATAAAAACTCAAGAAAATGAGTCTGAAATTAACATCTTATTGGTTTTCACACAGTAATCACACTGTGGCCTATGAGAACAATCTGAGATATTAAAGACAGCTCATTTTATTCCTCTTTCTAATGCGTTTGTTTACCAATTAGAGCAAACTGTGCAGAAGCGAATGCATTACCCGCCTATTTCTAGCATCTATTTTTGTATTCAAATTAAAGAGAGGTTAAAAACTGCAGTATAATGTTGACGTGGCATTGAGCAATCCAAATTAGTTTGAGAGTGTTATTAAAAGTTCCACTACTGTTTCGAGTGTTAAAATGGAGGGCAGTGTGTGTGTGTGTGTGTGATTTACAGTGCTTTAGAGCCGGTCTGGCTCACTGACAGAGCGATGAATAACCGCAGCTACAATCAGAGGGACACTGTGTCTCTGTTTCATGTTACACAAGAGCATCTCATCCTCTCGCTTTCCTTCACACACATGTCATTCACTGTGATAATTAAGGGTGAAAATACTGCAACTGCAGCACAGGCTGATGAATTACTGGCCCCCGAGTGAAGAATGTCCTACTGTGGTCACGGGCCAGACAGAAAAAAAAAAAGACTTGAGCCCTTCTGACTGGGGCTTGTAAATAACCATCTTAGGATCCGCTGGCAGGGGAGAAAGCTGGACAGACCTGGCAGGCCCAAGCGTATTGTGAGGGTCCTCTGGGAACGTCTGGCTGAACCTCTAGTCACAGAGATTTTCAACTCTCACCTGCGGAAGAGCTTTGACCAGATCCCGAGGGAGGCTGGGGATATTGAGACTGAGTGGTCCATGTTCTCTGACTCCATTGTTAACACGGCCGTGAGGAGCTGTGGCCATAAGGTCTGTGGTGCCTGTCGGGGTGGCAATCCATGAACCCTGTGGTGGACACCGGAAGTAAGGGATGCCGTCAAGCTGAAGAAGGAGTCCTACAGGGCTTGGTTGGCTTGCAGGACTCCCGAGGCAGCTGATGGGTACCAACAGGCCAAGCGTGCTGCAGCCCGGGTGGTTGCGGAAGCAAAAACTCGGGCCTGGGAAGAGTTCGGGGAGACCATGGAGGAAGATTATTGGTCAGCCCCTAACAAAACAAAACCCTAACCTTACCCTCAAAGCATACCCTAACAAAACAAAACACTAACCTTTCCCCTTAAAGCATACCCTAACAAAACACTAACCTTACCCTCAAAGCATACCCTAACAAAACACTAACCTTACCCTCAAAGCATACCCTAACAAAACACTAACCTTACCCTCAAAGCATACCCTAACAAAACACTAACCTTACCCTCAAAGCATACCCTAACAAAACACTAACCTTACCCTCAAGGCATACCCTAACAAAACACTAACCTTACCCTCAAAGCATACCCTAACAAAACACTAACCTTACCCTCAAAGCATACCCTAACAAAACACTAACCTTACCCTCAAAGCATACCCTAACAAAACACTAACCTTACCCTCAAAGCATACCCTAACAAAACACTAACCTTATCCTCAAAGCATACCCTAACAAAACACTAACCTTACCCTCAAAGCATACCCTAACAAAACACTAACCTTACCCTCAAAGCATACCCTAACAAAACAAAACAAAACACTGACCTTAACCTCAAAGCATACCCTAACAAAACAAAACACTAACCTTACCCTCAAAGCATACCCTAACAAAACAAAACCCTAACCTTACCCTCAAAGCATACTCTAACAAAACAAAACCCTAACCTTACCCTCAAAGCATACCCTAACAAAACAAAACCCTAACCTTACCCTCAAAGCATACCCTAACAAAACAAAACACTAACCTTACCCTCAAAGCATACCCTAACAAAACAAAACCCTAACCCTAACCCTAACCATAAACGGGCACTTTGTGGACAATAGGCAGTCAGGGGGATCAATAGGCACTCAGTGGACAATGAGGAAGAGGAGGGTGATGAATAGGCAGTCAGGGGGATCAATAGGCACTCTGCGGACAATGAGGAAGACGACGACGAAGAATAGGCAGTCAGGGGGATAAACGGGCACTTTGTGGACAATAGGCAGTCAGGGGGATCAATAGGCACTCAGTGGACAATGAGGAAGAGGAGGGTGATGAATAGGCAGTCAGGGGGATCAATAGGCACCCTGAGGACAATGAGGAAGAGGAGGGGTTATCAATAGGCATTCAGGGGGACATATATGCACTTTGTGGACAAAATGGTAGTCAGGGGGACCAATAGGCACTTGGGGACACCAAGGAGGACCCGGAAGGACCCCCGAAGGCGTCCGTTCGCAGCCTAGGGCCGATTTCAACAAATTTTCACCAGAGTTTTCGCAAAAGTGACAAGTAGTCATTAGAATAAGTGATACGTGTCGTCCAAATACGGAGTACGATCCCTCGCCCCAACTATGCGTCATTTGGCAACTTATATGAACTAACAAAATCCCATGAACCACCTATGTTCCCTTACCTTACCCTCAAAGCATACCCTAACAAAACAAAACCCTAACCCTAACTCTAACTCTAACTCTAACCTTACCCTCAAAGCATACCCTAACAAAACAAAACCCTAACCTTACCCTCAAAGCATACCCTAACAAAACAAAACACTAACCTCACCCTCAAAACCTACACTAAAAAAACAAAACCCTAAAATGAGAACGCTTCCCTGCCATTGACATTTTTTACGGCAATCCCTGTTTTAGGTGTATTACGGTAGGGGAAGCCCTAACACATGTTCTGAGTGAGGTACATGATGCCAGATGCTCCGGGGAGTGAAATCTGAGACAACGTATGATCTTGGATAAAATGAGAGTTATACTACCTTCCTTTGGCTTAATCTTTTTATATTCATATATATGTATTTTTTAGAATTACCTCCACAAAATCAGTTATTTTATTCGAAAATTAAAATCACAACAAAATAGTGAAAAACTAGAGGGGGTCTGCCTAACCTTAAATGCAAAACAACGATAAAACAAACAAACAAACAAACAAACAAACAAACAAACAAACAAACAAACAGACAGACAGACAGACAGACAGACAGACAAACAACTGTAATTAACTATAGACAAAACAAGAAACTAAACAAAACAAACAAACAAAAATAATAATAGACCCAGGACTAAAAGTGGTTGAACAAAACTGACCATGACATCATACAGTAAACCTTCTGAATACTAAGGAAGACTCAGACTGTTATTGATGAATGAACAGGCCAGGAGACACCCATGAATAAGTCCACCAGCAGTCCAGCATTGAGAACGCAGAGACTGAAGTGACCTCTGACCTCTGAATACAGACACAGAGGTGTATTGACCACTGATCGACTGCATGCCTTTGACTTTAATGAATCAAAAATACCACAGACGAGGACAGAAAAAGGATAAAGTCCAGCTCCACTCATTCAGAATGTTTACACAAACAACATTTCAATATTAACACAATTAAGATGATCAATACTCTGATTTTAAAAATCTACAATGTACAGTAGTGTGAAAAAAGTGGTACTGATTTCTCATTTTACACAGGTAAACACATCATGCAGTTCTGAAATGAAGGTTTGTATTATGAGGGGAAAACAAAGTACAAAACTACATAGCCCTGTGTGAAAAAGTGTTTGCCCCATAAACCTGATAGCTGGTTGGGCCACCAATAGCAGCAACAACTGCAATCAAGCGTTTTCAATAACTTGCAATGAATCTGTTACAGTGCTGTGGGGGAATTTCGGCTTCTTCATCTTAGCAGAATTGTTGTAATTCAGCCACATTGGAGTTTTTTTTTTGTGTGCATGAACTGCCTTTTTAAGGTCACGCCACAGCATCTTAATTGTGTTCAAGGCAGGGCTTTGACTAGGCCACTCCACAGTCTTAATTTTGTTTTTCTTCAGCCATTCAGAAGTGGATTTGCTAGAGTGTTTTGGATTATTGTCCTGCTGCAGAAACCAAGATCGCTTCAGCTCAAGGTTCCTTACAGATGGCCAGACATTCTCCTTCAGGATATTTTGGTATGCAGCAGAACTCATGGTTTCATTTATCATAGCAAATCCTCCACATCCTGAAGCAGCAAAACACCCCAGACCACCACCATTTTTTGTTGGTATGATGTACTTTTTCTGAAATGCAGTGTTACTTTAACGTAACACATAATGGGACACACACCTTCCAAAAAGTTAAACTTTTGTCTCATCAGTCCACAGAACATTCCCCCAAAAGTCTTGGGAATCATCAATCATATATATATATGGATATCTTTCCATGCCTATCATGAACATTCACCTTTCTTATGGTGGAGTCATGAACACTCACCTTTTCTTATAGTGGAGTCATGAACACTCACTTTTCTTATGGTGGCGTCATGAACACTCATCTTTCTTATGGTGGTCATGAACGCTCATCTTTCTTATGGTGGTCATGAACACTCACTTTTCTTATGGTGGAGTCATGAACACTCACTTTTCTTATGGTGGAGTCATGAACACTCACTTTTCTTATGGTGAAGTCATGAACACTCACTTTTCTTATGGTGGAGTCATGAACACTCATCTTTCTTATGGTGGAGTCATGAACACTCACTTTGCTTATGGTGGAGTCATGAACACTCACTTTTCTTATGGTGGAGTCATGAACACTCATCTTTCTTATGGTGGAGTCATGGACACTCATCTTTCTTATGGTGGTCATGAACACTCACTTTTCTTATGGTGGAGTCATGAACACTCATCTTTATGGTGGAGTCATGAACACTCACTTTTCTTATGGTGGAGTCATGAACACTCACCTTTCTTATGGTGGAGTCATGAACACTCACTTTTCTTATGGTGGAGTCATGAACACTCATCTTTCTTATGGTGGTCATGAACGCTCATCTTTCTTATGGTGGTCATGAACACTCACTTTTCTTATGGTGGAGTCATGAACACTCACTTTTCTTATGATGGAGTTATGAACACTCATCTTTCTTATGGTGGAGTCATGGACACTCATCTTTCTTATGGTGGAGTCATGAACACTCATCTTTCTTATGGTGGAGTTATGAACACTCACTTTTCCTATGGTGGAGTCATGAACACTCACTTTTCTTATGGTGGAGTCATGAACACTCATCTTTCTTATGGTGGTCATGAACACTCACTTTTCTTATGGTGGAGTCATGAACACTCACTTTTCTTATGGTGGAGTCATGAACACTCATCTTTCTTATGGTGGTCATGAACACTCACTTTTCTTATGGTGGAGTCATGAACACTCACTTTTCTTATGGTGGAGTCATGAACACTCATCTTTCTTATGGTGGTCATGAACACTCACTTTTCTTATGGTGGAGTCATGAACACTCATCTTTCTTATGGTGGAGTCTTGAACACTCATCTTTCTTATGGTGGAGTCATGAACACTCACTTTTCTTATGGTGGCGTCATGAACGCTCACTTTTCTTATGGTGGAGTCATGAACACTCATCTTTCTTATGGTGGAGTCATGAACACTCACTTTTCTTATGGTGGAGGCATGAACACTCACTTTTCTTATGGTGGAGTCATGAACACTCACTTTTCTTATGGTGGAGTCATGAACACTCACTTTTCTTATGGTGGAGTCATGAAGACTCACTTTTGTTATGGTGGAGTCATGAAGACTCACTTTTCTTATGGTGGAGTCATGAACACTCATCTTTCTTATGGTGGAGTCATGAACACTCACTTTTCTTATGGTGGATTCATGAACACTCATCTTTCTTATGGTGGAGTTATGAACACTCACTTTTTTATGGTGGCATCATGAACACTCACTTTTCTTATGGTGGAGTCATGAACACTCATCTTTCTTATGGTGGAGTCATGAACACTCACTTTTCTTATGGTGGATTCATGAACACTCATCTTTCTTATGGTGGAGTTATGAACACTCACTTTTTTATGGTGGCATCATGAACACTCACCTTTCTTATAGTGGAGTCATGAACACTCAGCTTAACTGGGGTCTGCAGTTCAGTGGATATTGTTTCACACAGGGCTATGAAGTTTTGTATTTTGTTTTCCCTTAATAATAAAACCCTTCATTTCAAAACTGCATGACATGTTTACGCTATCTTTGACTAATATTTAAATTAGTTTGATGATCAGAAACATTAAAATGTTACAAACAGGCGAACAAATAATAAAAGGTAAGGGGGCAAAAACTTTTTCACACCACTGTAAATACAGATTTTTGATTACATCTGGCTACTTAAATCATACTCAAAGTAATGTTAAAATGTTCAGACCAATGATAATAATATTAATACTATTATTATTAATAATAATTTAATTTATTTAACATGACAGCTGACGTAACATGAGATATTAGAGTTAAATGCATTTTGGAATCACTCCCGAGATTTATTCATAAAGTCTAGTGATTTACTTGCATTTCAGGTTATTGGCTTGCGTGTAAACTGGGAGAGCAAGTTATTTCAGTAAGTGGATTTTTCTATGTGTTATCAGTGTATTGACGTGCACGTAAACCTGCTCATTGATTCAGAGCTTGTTTCATCACGAAAGCCTGAGCTGACCCGTCTGTGCTCTTCAAAAATCAGCCTGACCCAAACCTCAACTCTTGTCATTTTACACGTGAGGAAAGCAGTAAAAACAGGGTGAGGCTGAAGATTTGAATGTATGACGTTTCACTGTTGTTATATTAAATCACTCATTTTTTAATTATCTGAATGATATTATTGTAGTTTCTGCTTTCTAATGACATACTTGTTAGGTTTCAGTCATGTATGTAATTATTAAATTTTTATTTTTGATTTTTTTTAGAAAAAAGAGGGGAATTACCTCCAAAGTTTCTACTTAATTTTCACACACTGTAAAAAAACAAAAACAAACCATTAGTTTTTCTACTTTAAAATGTGATTTAATCCATTCTAATTTGGAACTGTTAAGGTGACCTAATTTAATTTAATTTGACCCAATTTAATTTAATTTCAGTTTGTTTATCTTAATTTAATTAACGTTGGCCTAATTTAATTTAATTTGAACTAAATAAAATTTAATTAAATATAAGGTGCCCTAACAGTTGCAAACTGGTTTACTCACTTTTTAAATAAATTCAACTAATTGCTTTTCACTGTGCATATTATGACATAATTTGGAAATTTATTTACACAGATTTTAATAGGCGATAATAACTCACACAGATGTGTTTTTTTTTCTTCAAAATATCCTCCAATTTATTTAGTTATATTTGGATAGAATTTATATATTCATAGAAAAAAAAAAAAAAAAATATATATATATATATATATATATATATATATATATATATATATATATATATATATATATATATATATATATATATATATATATATATATATATAAAGTAGTATTTTTATAGTGTTGATGAAATGCATGGGACCCAAAAATATATGCTCAAACTAAAACGGTTGACCAAAACCAATCATAACAAAACTAAAACAAAAAACTAAACTAAACTAAAAACACAAAACAAAAAAACAAAACAAAAAAAACAAAAATCAACACAAAACAACAAAACAAAACCAAACAACAAACAAAAGAAAAATCAACACCAAAAAAACTAAAACAAAAACCAAAACAAAACAAAACAAAAATCAACAACAAAATAAAACAAAAAACTAAACCAAACAAATCAAAATAACAAAACAAAACAAACATAAAAAAACAAAACAAAGCCAAAAAATAGAACAAAACTTAACAAAAAACTAAACAAAACCAAAAAACTAAACAAATCAAATAAAAAAACAAAAATCAAATAAAAAACAAAACAAAAATCAACACCAAAAAAACAACAAAACAAAAATCAAAAGCAAAAAACAACTAAACTAAACTAAACAACACCAAAAAACAAAACAAAACACCAAGAAAAAACAAAACTAAACCACACCAAAAAAACAAAACGACACCAAAAAACAAAACTAAACACAAAAAACTAAACAAAACTAAACTACACAACACCAAAAAACAAAACTAAACTAAACACCAAAAAACAAAACAAAAAACTAAACACCAAAAAAACAAAACAAAAATCAACAGCAAAAAAACAAAACAAAACAAAACATTTATAAACCAACTCCATGTAATGCAAGTTGAAATGACTTCATTTGTAAAGTTAATCTGTTTCAACTTAAAGATTGAAGCCAGCGACTCCTTTTTATAGTGAACGCACACACATACATTTGACAGTGTTGATGAACTGCATGGGACTAAAATAAAAACATACACTCAAACTGAAACGGTTGACCAAAACCAATCAGAATGCAAACGAGGCCAAAAGGCCGAGCACTTGTTCACTGTATGAGCGAGCAGACAGAGAAACCGGCGGATGAACATGTCAGCTGCGTGCGCTCAAGTGTTGGCTCTAATGGTTCCTCTTACACCTGCTCATGGAACACAACACCTGTTACACACGCCATATAAACACCTGCTAATGGGAGAGTGTGTGTGTGTCTAGTTAAACACAGCTATGAGCTTCAATGAACACTCACACACACCAGCAGCTGCTGCTACACTCATTAACCTACAACACTTTCACTAACATGAGCGAACATAAATGTTTATAGCACTGTCTTACCAAGCTTTTAGCAGGGTCTTTGAGCACTGTACTGTAAACAAATAGCTGTAAATTGACATTGTTCTGTATTTAGTGTGTTTTCCATGTATTTATGCTTTTGAATTTGCATTATGGGACCTTGATCTTTGCGTCAAAAGCTTTTTGATGTTGACAAATGGACTTTTATTGACATTTTTAATAGTTTAAAGTGATATATTGTCTGGGTTGGTGTGGTATACACTACCTGACAAAAGTCTTGTCGTCGATCCCAGTTGTAAGAGCAGCTTGACTTCTAGTTGATCATTTGGAAGTGGCAGAAGGTCGATTTTTCAGATGTATCATCTGTTGAACTGAATCCCCATCATCACAAATACTGCAGAAGACCTACTGGAACCTGCATGAACCCAATATTCTCACTGAAATCAGTCAAGAAATCATGGTTTGGGGTTACATTCAGTATGGGGGTGTGCGAGGGATCTGCAGAGTGGATAACAACATCAACAGCCTGAGGTATCAAGACATTTGTGCTGCCCATTACATTACAAACCACAATAGAACGCAAACTCTTCAGCAGGACAGCGCTCCTTCTCATACTTCAGCCTCCACATCAAAGTTCCGGAAAGCCAAGAAGTTCAAGGTGTTCCAGGATTGGCCAGCCCAGTCACCAGACATGAACATTATTGAGCATGAAGAAGATAAGAAGGTCAGATGAAGAAGGAAGCACTGGAAATGAATTATTATTTTTGTTGAGTGACAAGACTTTTGTCTAAGCAAAGTCAGACCTTACGGTCCTAATTAAAGAATTCAAAATCAAGGCATGATCATATTTATTTAGTAAAATAAGTGTAATCTAGAGGCCTTTGCCTTTCATATAAGCCACTTCTGACACCAAATGATCAACTAGAAGTTATTATCTGGTGTTCCCAAAACTAAAACAGAGCAGAGATTAACGTCCCATAATGCAATTCACAATTGCAAACGGAAAACACTTGTAAATCCTGAAATATTAACAGACAGTTGTGTTTGTAGGTGGCATTTGTGTATGTGTTTTTGCGAATGCAATTTTGTATAACAACATAGATATGACATATGGTTTTAAAAGAAGGTGGTGAATTATGAGGACAGGTATAGGTATAGGACAATAGAAAATACAGTTTGTACAGTAAAAAAATCTATCAAAATCCACTGTAATGTAAAAATCCAATTTTTAATCTTCAATTTTTTAGTTGAATCAAAGTAACTCTTTTAGTCATCTCAACTTAAATCAGTCAAGCAGACAAAAAATATTTTGTTAAACTTTGTATAGCTTCAAAAACATTTGTTGAAACCTGATTAACTTATTAAATTTAGTTAAAGGTGTAGTAAGTTTGACACCCAGTGGTTGAACTAGGTATTGCACCCCTGTTACAAAACACATGCAAGCGCTTTTTGCCAGATTGAAGACACCAACAGAAGCGAACCTGACTATCGACCAAAACCAATCATAACAAAACTAAAACAAAAAACACAAAACAAAAACCAAAACCAAAACAAAAGAAAAGAAAAATCAACACCAGAAAAACAAAACAAAAACAAAGCAAAGCAAAGCAAAACAAAACAAAAATCAACACGAAAAAACAACAACAAAACAACAACAAAACAAAACAAAAAACTAAGCAAAACAAATAAAAAAATCAACACAAAAAAACAACAACAAAACAAAACAACAACAAAACTAAACAAAAAACTAAACAAAACAAACAAATAAAAAAACAAAACAAAACAAAAAAACTAAACAAAACCAAAAAACAAATAAAAACAAAACAAAAATCAACACCAAAAAACAACAAAACAAATCAAAAAACAAAACAAAACAAACAAATAAAAAACAAAACAAAAACAAAAAACAAAAAAAAAACAAAGCAAAAAAAAAAAAAAAAAAATCAACACCAAAAAACAAAACAAAAATCAACACCAAAAAACAAAACAAAAATCAACACCAAAAAACAAAACAAAAATCAACACCAAAAAACAACAACAAAACAACAACAAAACTAAACAAAAAACTAAACAAAACAAACAAATAAAAAAACAAAACAAAACAAAAAAACTAAACAAAACCAAAAAAAAAAATAAAAAACCAAACAAAAATCAACACCAAAAAACAACAAAACAAATCAAAAAACAAAACAAAACAAACAAATAAAAATACAAAACAAAACCAAAAAACAAATAAAAAACAAAGCAAAAAAAAAAAAAAAAATCAACACCAAAAAACAAAACAAAAATCAACACCAAAAAACAAAACAAAAATCAACACCAAAAAATAAAACAAAAATCAACACCAAAAAACAAAACAAAAATCAACACCAAAAAACAACAAAATAAAAATCAACAGCAAAAAAACCTGATTAACTTATTAAATTTAGTTAAAGGTGCAGTAAGTAAGTTTGACACCCAGTGGTTGAACTAGGTATTGCACCCCTGTTTCAAAACACACGCAAGCGCAGGTTGCCAGATTGACGACATCAAGAGGAGCGAACCTGACTATGGAGCCTAAAGGCTGATTTAGGTTGTGTTCTAAGTAAAGGCAACGGCACGTGATAGAAGGAATATTTTCCATATTAAAATGAGTTTTTGTCCTAACCAACATCTGAAATTTATATTTTAGAAATGGCTTCTATTTCTTACAGGTGAACAACAGAAAAATGATCAGCTCAGGTCCACCTCATGTGCTTTATTCAGTGTTAAATGCTAATAATGTGAGTTTGAAAGCCATTTCACAGGACATTTATTGTCATATACTGAAAGCAGCAGCAGATAGTTTACCTCAGATCGTGAAAATACAATAAACTGTTTTAAATTGAACTTTTAGAACTGTGACTCAGTGCAAACCAACACATATCAGTGATTCAACATCTATATTTAATAATGTTAAAGAGGTTTAATATGTATTAATTAAAGTTTAAACCTTACCATATCGTTGGAGTGCAGTGAGTGGACTATTCTGTGCTTCTGAATGGCTGTATTTAAATTTCTGTCATGTTTGGTCTGGTGCAAACAGCCCAAATCTCATCACGAAGCGTGTTGTTAGGACACGGGGTTACAATCTAACCTGCTCCCCCAATGTTTACGTTCATAATATATATATATATTATTTGCTAATTAATAACCACCTCATGTGGAACTCTGAATCTGCGTCTCATTTCGGAGTCTGCTACTGTCCACCAGAGGTCACATTTTGGTCACGGACATGAATGAAATACGCTGTTTTCCACCAAGGCAACCCGGGGTGCTGAAATATGATTGGCTAAAGTGGCATTGGGAGGGTTAAATGACCAAAACAAAAGACAGACGTTCCAGCATGTAAAGTTCAGAGCAGAATATCTGACTTCAGCATTGTTTTTCAGATAAGCAAGAATGTTCAAATAGCATGTTTCTTAAATATCTGCAAACATATTTTGATATTTTTATGCTTTAGAAGAGTCAAAAACATTTGTTGATGTCTTTTTGTCCTTTTACTGTGTGTAATGTCCCCACAATTCACAAAAACGTATGTCTGTGTACTGGTTTATGTGGTTTACATGGACAAAAATTTGAATGACGACATGGGTTTAAGCTATATTACAACATAAAGCCGGTTTACGAGGACCTCTCTAATGTCCTTGTACTTCAAAATGCTTAAAAATCATACTTAATCTTGCCTTTTGACATTCAATTATTTAAAATGGTTACTAATAATTAAAATGAAATTAAAATTAGCTTGTGTTTTAATTTTAATTTAATAAAATAACTGATTTAATTCCATCAAAACGCTCTCAATTTGTTATTTTTGGGTTCAGATGACATGTCACAGGTTTAGATGCTGTGTGACGACCGCGATGGGTTTCCAAGCCTCCCACAGATGTGATCGAGGGCTTAAAAATAGTCATCTATATTCATAACCCATTTCACAGTACACCACACCACACTGTCACACTTGTACTTGACTTGACTTTGCTTCTTTTTTTTTTAATGCGAGCTGAAAGCCTTTGAGCTGAATGCGAGGCATGTGAGGGGCGTCTTGGCTCTGGGCACCGCGGGGAGAGTCCCTTTAATGCAGCCATGTGATTCGCTCAAAATATTCCCCCAGATGAGGAGCCTCGGGACCCCCAGCGACTCTCACACACACAGAGTTCACTGTAGTCTCCTCACACCCTTTATCTGTCACCCCGCGCTTCTATCCCATCTGTTTCCATTTCAGATCTAGCACAGACTTCTATTAATAGCGCCAGAGTAATACTGCTTTTTTTTCCTCCTCTGCTGTTTTTCTCTCAGTTTTGCTAAAATTAGTTGAGGAACGAGCACTGGCAGGCGTTTTGCCGGCAATTAAAGGATGGCGTGACTGCCCATTGGGCCGCTGACATGAAAGCAGCATTGTCTGAGTGAATGCCTTCTGCTGGCTCCCCATTGGTCCAGTTCTCCTGGTTTGGCGGCCGCAAAATTTCACTTAACTATCTCTTTCAGGAGACGCTGAGAGGAGAACGCTGCGAGACAGTCTGCCAGTGTATTCTAATGCAGTTTGAGGAGAAAAAATATGATTTAAAAATGGAAAAAGAATAGATGGTGAGACAGATATAGACATATACAGACAGATAAAAACATAATAATAATACATATATATATATATATATATATATATATATATATATATATATATATATATATATATATATATATATACATATAATTTTTCACATATTTACTTTTTTGGAACAACATTAAACCTCATTAGTTGACCACTTTTCCCTTCAAACTACCCACATATATAGACTGACAGAGATAGATAGATAGATAGATAGATAGATAGATAGATAGATAGATAGATAGATAGATAGATAGATAGATAGATAGATAGATAGATAGATAGATAGATAGATAGATAGATAGATAAAGATAGTCAGCACAGATAGATACTCACTGGCCACTTTATTAGGTACACCTGTCCAGCTGTTCGTTTATGCAAATTTCTAATCAGCCAATCACATGGCAGCAACTCAATGTATTTAGGCATGTGGGCTGATAGAAAGGCAATAGTAATTCAAATAAGCACTCGTTACAACCGAGGAACGGGAGATTTGCCAACAAGTCTGCAGCAACTCCATGATGCTATCATGTCAATATGGAGCAAAATCTCTGAGGAATATTTCCAGTACCTTGTTGAATCTATGCCACGAAGGATTAAGCCAGTTCTGAAGACAAAAGGGGGTCCAACACAGTACTAGTAAGTTGTACCTAATAAAGTGGCCGGTGAGTGTCATAGATAGATAGATAGATAGATAGATAGATAGATAGATAGATAGATAGATAGATAGATAGATAGATAGATAGATAGATAGATAGATAGATAGATAGATAGATAGATAGATAGATAGATACTCACCGGCCACTTTATTAGGTACACCTGTCCAGCTGCTCGTTTATGCAAATTTCTAATCAGCCAATCACATGGCAGCAACTCAATGTATTTAGGCATGTGGGCTGATAGAAAGGCTATAGTAATTCAAATAAGCACTCGTTACAACCGAGGAACGAGAAATTTGCCAACAAATCTGCAACAACTCCATGATGCTATCATGTCAATATGGAACAAAATCTCTGAGGAATATTTCCAGTACCTTGTTGAATCTATGCCACGAAGGATTAAGCCAGTTCTGAAGACAAAAGGGGGTCCAACACAGTACTAGTAAGTTGTACCTAATAAAGTGGCCGGTGAGTGTCATAGATAGATAGATAGATAGATAGATTGATAGATTGATTGATTGATTGATTGATTGATTGATTGATAGATAGATAGATAGATAGATAGATAGATAGATAGATAGATAGATAGATAGATAGATAGATAGATAGACACGATCACCAGCGATGTTCTCCCCATAGATCGCTGGTTTACATGCACATTCACTAATGGACTACAAATCCGCCATCTAATGGACTACATCTCCAAACATGCACCACTCCCACATCACACACAACCGGTTCCATATCATCACTGATTACATCCCACAGCTGAAGCTGCTCAAGAACTGATTACACACAGTACATAAACAGCACACACACACACTCCAGTTGCCGAGTCTTGTTATCTGTTCACGGTCACTATTCTAAGCATTACCTTGTCTTGTTCTTGCCATGTTTGGACCCTCACCTTGTTTATTTGTTTCTCCCTGTCTGCTGCCATCCTTGTGACCATCTGCCTACTATATTGACTACAATTCTGGATTGCCTTCATACATCTGTTTGCTCCTGTATTGATCATTGCTTGCCTGACCATCCCTTAATAAAAACCTGCATTTGGATCCGCATCCTGTTGTGAGCGTCTATCGATGGTTACAGATAGATAGATAGATAGATAGATAGATAGATAGATAGATAGATAGATAGATAGATAGATAGATAGTCAGCATAGATAGATAGATAGATAGATAGATAGATAGATAGATAGATAGATAGATAGATAGATAGATAGATAGATAGATAGTCAGCATAGATAGATAGATAGATAGATAGATAGATAGATAGATAGATAGATAGATAGATAGATAGATAGATAGATAGATAGATAGATAGATAGATAGATAGATAGATAGATAGATAGATAGATAGATAGATAGATAGTCAGTACAGATAGATAGATAGTCAGCATAGATAGATAGATAGTCTAGATAGATAGTCTAGATAGATAGATAGATAGATAGATAGATAGATAGATAGATAGATAGATAGATAGATAGATAGATAGATAGATAGATAGATAGATAGATAGATAGATAGATAGATAGATAGATAGTCAGTACAGATAGATAGATAGTCAGCATAGATAGATAGATAGATAGTCTAGATAGATAGATAGATAGATAGATAGATAGATAGATAGATAGATAGATAGATAGATAGTCAGCATAGATAGATAGATAGATAGATAGATAGATAGATAGATAGATAGATAGATAGATAGATAGATAGATAGATAGATAGATAGTCAGCATAGATAGATAGATAGATAGATAGATAGATAGATAGATAGATAGATAGATAGATAGATAGATAGATAGATAGATAGATAGATAGATAGTCAGCATAGATAGATAGATAGATAGATAGATAGATAGATAGATAGATAGATAGATAGATAGATAGATAGATAGATAGATAGATAGATAGATAGATAGATAGATAGATAGATAGATAGATAGATAGATAGATAGATAGTCAGCATAGATAGATAGATAGATAGATAGATAGATAGATAGATAGATAGATAGATAGATAGATAGATAGATAGATAGATAGATAGATAGATAGATAGATAGATAGATAGATAGATAGATAGATAGATAGATAGATAGACAGACAAATAGACAGAAATAAACAGACAGACAAACAGAAATAGACAGACAGAGAGATC
>LR812533.1:4925021-4975021 GCA_903798195.1 Danio kyathit
GAAATGATGTTTAGTTACAGGTGACTGTATATGAGGAGTGGAAATGTGACAATGTTCTTTATGTTTCTGCATGTTTTCCAAGCATAAAACACGGTTGAACATATGATTGTTGACTTATTTCTTCATACTAAATCGAATTATGTTATTTAGTAGAAATTCAGAATTATTGGCCCCCCAGTTTTTTCCCAATTTCTGTGTAACGAAAAGAAGATTTCTTTCACGTTTCACAAGAACACATTTCTAAACAAAGCCCGACAGATTTATCGACACAAAGTGGAGCACTGTTGTATAAGACGGTGGGATTTACATGAGTATTTGTCACAAAACATATCATTAGACACAAAATATTGTTCTAAACTGTAATAATTTATTAATTCTTTAATTAAATGCAAAGCTGACAGAAACAAAAAGAGCTGAAAGAGTAAACACTAACCTGCACATTATTCAGCCACAAGATGGCACCAAACAGACAAAAACACGAAGCTGACAGAAACAAAACCGGCTAAATGGAGTATACACTAACCTGCGCATTATTCAGACACAAGATGGTGCCAAACAGTCAAAAACGCAAAGCTGACAGAAATGAAAACAGCTGATGGAGTAAACACTAACCTGTGTATTATTCAGTCACAAGATGGCGCCAAACAGTAAAAACGCAAAGTTGACAAAAACAAAAACAGCTGATGTGGTACACACTAACCTACATTTTATTCATTCACAAGATGGCACCAAACTGTCAAAAACACAAAGCTGACAGAAACAAAACTGGCTAAATGGAGTATACACTAACCTGCGCATTATTCAGTCAAAAGATGGAGCCAAACAGTCAAAAATGCAAAGATGACAGAAATGAAACCGGCTGAATGAAGTATACACCAACCTGTGCATTATTCAGTCACAATATGGCGTCAAATAGTCAATAACACAAAGCTGACAGAAACGAAACGGGCTAAATGGAGTATACACTAACCTGCGCATTATTCAGTCACTAGATGGCGTCAAACAGTCAGAAAATGCAAAGCTGACAGAAACAAAATCAGTTGAATGGAGTATACACTAACCTGAGCATTATTTAGCCACAAGATGGCATCAAAAACACAAAGTTGACAAAAACGAAACCGGCTGAATGGAGTATACACTAACCTGCACATTAATCATTCACAAGATGGCGTCAAACAGTCAAAAATGCAAAGCTGACAGGAACAAAATCGGTTGAATGGAGTATACACTAACCTGTGCAGTATTTAGTCACAAGATGACGTCAAATAGTCAAAAGCGCAAAGCTGACAGAGATAAAACCGGCTGAATGGAGTATACACTAACCTGTGCATTATTCAGTCACAAGATGGCGTCAAATAGTCAAAAACACAAAGCTGACAGAAACGAAACGGGCTGAATGGAGTATACACTAACCTGCGCATTATTTAGTCACAAGATGGTGTCAAACAGTCAGAAAATGCAAAGCTGACAGAAACGAAACGGGCTAAATGGAGTATACACTAACCTGTGCATTTTTTAGCCACAAGATGGCGTCAAAAACACAAAGTTGACAGAAACGAAACCGGGTGAATGGAGTATACACTAACCTGCACATTAATCATTCACAAAATGGCATCAAACAGTCAAAAATGCAAAGCTGACAGGAACAAAATCGGTTGAATGGAGTATACACTAACCTGTGCAGTATTTAGTCACAAAATGACGTCAACTAGTCAAAAACGCAAAGCTGACAGAGATGAAACCGGCTGAATGGAGTATACACTAACCTGTGCATTATTCAGTCACAAGATGGCGTCAAATAGTCAAAAACGTAAAGCTGACAGAAACGAAACGGGCTGAATGGAGTATACACTAACCTGCGCATTATTTAGTCACAAGATGGCGTCAAACAGTCAGAAAATGCAAAGCTGACAGAAACTAAATCGGTTGAATGGAGTATACACTAACCTGCATATTAATCAGTCACAAGATAGCGCCAAATGGTAAAAAATGCAAAGCTAATAGAAACAAAATTGCTTGAATGGAGTATACACTAACCTTCACAACATTTAGTCCCAAAATGATATCAAATAGTCACAAACGCAAAGCTGACAAAAACAGAACCAGCTAAATGGAGTATACACTAACCTGTGCATTATTCAGTCACAAGATGGAGCCAAACAGTCAAAAACGCAAAGCTGACAGAAACAAAATCGGCTGAATGGAGTATACACTAACCTGTGCATTATTCAGTCACAAAATGCCATCAAATAGTCAGAAACGCAAAGCTGACAGAAACGAATCCGACTGAATGGAGTATACACTATCCTGTTTTATTCATTCACAAGATGGCGGCAAACCATTAAAAACGCAAAGCTGACAAATATAGAATACTCTATTCTGCTTGCTCAAAAAACTGATGAATATATCATAGACTAGCCTACGTATTATTCATTCACAAGATGGCGCCAAACAGTCAAAAACCACAAGCAGATTCCCTGACGATCAAGGTGATACAAATTACCCAGATCAGATGTTATTCAGCAGTTGTTATCTGGGATTAACATACCTTGGAATGTCACGACTGACCAATCAGAATCAAGTTTTCTAGACAGCCATGTAAGAAATATCTTGAATAATGAGGACTGCTGATTACTGTATCAGTTTCAGTGTTATTTTATTCCCCTGGGTGCACAAACTGCAGAGTATATAAACATTATAATATCAAAATATGAATTTATTGATTATCAGCATTGATATCGGCCATGAGAAGTACTTAATTATCGGTATTGGTTAGGAGTTTTCATATCGTGTATCCCTTTTCAATTCTTACGTTAGCAATTACAGCTAATTATGCATAACTACACAATAACTAAACCTAAACAACTCACATTCTAACCTCAACCATATAGTAAGCAGATGTAACTAATTAATATTACTCAGGGGTTGAATGAAAATCATTATATTAAAATATAACCTAAGCTTTAATTAAAATTTAGAGCATAATAACCAGAATCTCACTTTATCCTGATTGTATAGGAAAGGGCAGCTTAGACATTCTAATAAACATCTACTTTTGTGAGGCACAGAAGGAAAATCAAACAGGTGTCTCCTGAATTCTTTGTTCATAAAAGGGAAAAGCGTGTAATTGTAATGTTTTGAAGAACGCTGCTTGTTGTTCTTGATAAACAGACGTATTGTAGATGAAATGTGTGTGATAAATACGAGCTGACTCATACTTGATAGCAGCGCTGAGCAGGAAGTTGAGCTGCGGCATCACAAGTGTATCAGGAGAGGCCAAATAACGGTCAAACTGGACCTGGGAGTAAAACAAATAACAATGTTAGACAAAACAAGTCTGCAACAAAAAAAAATAGACATAATAAAACTATAAACAGGTTCTTCATGCTCTAAGCCAAATTACTTTTCCCTCACTCTGATTAAAAAGCTGAAATTCCATGACTTATCATAAATAGGAAAACATGTAGCTGTTGTGAAATGAATTATGTGATTCTGTGAATACTAAATTAATGGCAAAATTTGGCTCAAAATTTAGGAGGAGCTTGCAGGTTTTTTATTTCATCCAAATTTTGGCCTCAAAATATTAAAATCTATGTGCAAACTAACAGTTTTCTGTACTTTGTGATTCATGTTTTTGTTTTTTCTTCCATTTATTTATGCTTTTGAACTGCATTATAGGATCTTGACCTGTTCTTCAACAACTTCTGAAGTTGAAAAGTTAGCAAAAGTGACTTTTATGATCATTTTTAATAATTAATTAATTCTGGGTTGGTGTTGTAGATCAACAAAAACCTGGTGATAAACAGCCAGTACATTTTCTGATATTTTACAGACTTATTTCTCTAGATATTATTTCCTACATACAGTATATTGTTTATAGGCTCACACAGAATCTGTGCGTACAGAAATCTGCGGATTTTTAGCCCTATTTATTTACTTGTGTATAAAGTAAAAAATATAAAGTGTCAATTTACATTTATTCCGTTTTTAAATTAATTTCAGTAATAATATTGACTAATATGAAAGTGTAATTTGATTTATTTGCAATGCAGTTTGTAGAGTAATATTTTCTGTGTTTTAGTAGATATATTATATGATAGATTTTGTTTTCCAAATAAGTGGATCTAGACGGATTTGCATTGTTCACAATAAATAAAAGTTAAAAAGCTATTATTTTGTATTCACACACACACACACACACTTATACACTACGGACAATTTAGCTTATTCAATTTTACCTATAGGACATGTCTTTGGATTTGTGGGGGAAACTGGAGCACCCAGAGAAAACCCAAGCCAACACGTGGAGAACATGCAAACTCCACACAGAAATGCCAACTCAAACCGGCGACCTTCTTGTTGTGAGGTGACAGTCATAACCACTGAATCACCGTGCTGCCCAGAAACCAATGTTTAATGGGGTAAAAAAAAAACTATGTAGAACTAACAACCCGCAACGCGATGCCGCAGCTCAATAAAAGCTATGCTTTGCATGTTAAATGAAGTTTTGTCCTAACCATCTGCAAAATTTCGATTTTAAAACCGTTTCTATTTCCGCAACGTTGCAGCGAAACAGCATCATAAACTATTATGACAATGATCTCCTCAGGTACTGATTATGGGCTTTATTCAGTCTTAAATGCTCCCAGTGTGAGTTTAAATATGATGTTATGTGACATTTATTGCCATGCTATTGAAAGCAGTAGCAGATAGTTCTCCTCAGACATCAGTCAGTTATGGCCCATTTCCACTGAGTGGTATAGTACGGTACGGTTCGGTACGCTTTTATCGCCGTTTCCACTGTCAAAAGGTACCAAAAAGCAAACCGTACCACTTTTTGGGCACCCTTTTGAAAGGGTATCTAGCACGTCAAAAGGGTACCAAAAGGCAGAGCTAGACGCGCAGCTGAAGGCTATTGGTTTACAGAGATACATCACTAGCGCGTGCACAAGCCAGGAGAATAAAACAAAGGAAGTGCCATTTTTAAATACACAGCCAAGACATTACACGGTAATAATATAAACATATAATAACCAGCCATGGTCAACCCGGATATTGTTCATTGTTCAAATTATGTTCATAGAAAGGTTAGTAATAAACATTTATACATAAGTATTCAAGTGTATAAAGCATCTGTTCTGTGAGAAGTGCTTCTCATATGATATGTGAACGACCCGTACGGCTTTACTTTGACATTTCCTCAAATGAGAATGACGTCGACTGAAACTTTCTGTCATACACCACACCCACCAAAAGAGTACCATTTTAGAAGTGAAAACATAAACCTGATAAAGGTGACCTGTACCGTACCAAAAAACCAAACGTACCAAACGAAAAAAGGCCATCAGTAGCCTTTTTATAATCTTAGGGTGCTTTCACACCTGCCTTATTTAGTTCGGTTGAATCGCACTAGAGTTCGTTTTCCCTCTTGGTGCGGTTCGTTTGGGCAGGTGAGAACGTAGCAATCGCACTCGGGTGCGCACCAAAAGCACACCAAAAAAGCGTACCGAGACCTGCTTGAAGAGGTGGTCTCGGTGCGCTTTCAAACGAACCCTGGAGCGGTTCGTTTGTGGTGAGAACGTGATTCAAACTAAAACAGACCCAACCGCAAAAAGTACTGCGCCTTTTTGGACTAATCCAGCTGCCGTAGTGCGATGCGCTGTCTATCTTATGGGTTTGGAGGAAAAATATTTGTTGACAGCGCTTTACCAACAGTTTTAAACAGAGAGAGAGAGAGAGAGAGAGAGAGAGAGAGAGAGAGGGAGGGAGAAACCTTACCTGATGGATCATTGGTGAAATTTCCAAAAGATGACCATGTCGCAGTTTAGCTAAATTATTTCGCGCCTTCTCCTAATGCTTTCGCCGATTGCAATGCATTAAAACATTGTTTTCCAGCCCCAGCCGCCCTTCATTCTCGAAATGTATAGTTTGTCTAAAGTGATGCATACAAACTACATAGTATACTATGACCAGGGATACTGCGTCAGCCAGCGCAGCGACATTGTGTGTCTGCCGGTTTGTTTATTTGCGGTAGTTCCACGTGAATTCTGACCAATTGAAAAGCAGTTTAGGAAATACGTTCAATAACATCTGGCCAGTGAGTGATGTAGATTTTGTCACATGACTGCATTTTGGTTCGTTTAAACTGGTTCGGACCAAAGCAATCAGTGTGGTGTGAAAGGGACCCAAAGCGGCAGAAAAATGCTACAATGTATCATTTGTTGCCTTTGGTTCGGACCAAATGAACCGAACCACATATGTGAAAGCACCCTTAAAGAGGTTGAATATGATTAATTAGACTAAAAGCCTTTACCATTTCATTGGTAGTGCAGTGGCTGGTATTTAAATGTTTCTGTCATGTCGCATCGCTTTTGGTGCAGACAGAGAAATTGCTTGTTGCTAGAATCTTTTCGCGTCACGCGTTGTTAGGACACGGTGTAAGATGACCCAAAATTCCCTCTGACCCAAAATTTGACATTTTCAACAGGATATAATAAATGATCTGACTGTTTTCAGTTTTGGCGACGCAGTGGCGCAGTAGGTAGTGCTGTCGCCTCACAGCAAGAAGGTCGCTGGTTCGAGCCTCGTCTGGGTCAGTTGGCGTTTCTGTGTGGAGTTTGCATGTTCTCCCTGCGTTCGCGTGGGTTTCCTCCGGGTGCTCCGGTTCCCCCCACAGTCCAAAGATTTGCGGTACAGGTGAATTGGGTAGGCTAAATTGTCCGTATTGTATGAGTGTGAATGAGTGTGTGTGAATGTTTTCCAGCGATGGGTTGCAGCTGGAAGGGCATCTGCTGCGTAAAACATGTGCTGGATAAGTTGGCGGTTCATTCCGCTGTGGCGACCCCGGATTAATAAAGGGACTAAGCCGAAAAGAAAATGAACGATTGAATGAATGTTGTCAGTTTACATGTACTTCTATGTATCTCATGATGTAATAGTTATTTATTTTTAACTTCTACTCCTTATTTTAACATTATTCTTGTTTTTGACAGCAGTTTCTGTCATTATAGAACAAGTCTACCTGGGTGGGAGGTGAAGATTTGGGGTTGTTTACGATATAATATGTGCTGTATTCTCTCTATATTGAACAAAAATTGCAATAATAAAAACAATTGCTCAAAGTTTTTAGCTGAAACTTCACGGACACATTCTGGAGGCACAAAAGACACATTTTACATCTTGTAAAAAGGGGTAAAATAGGATACCCTTTAATAAAGAAAGAGAAATATGCCTTACCATGGCTGTTTTTAAGGATGTGCTGTCCATGCCAGGGAGGTTTGCCAAGGGACCCTATGAGGACAAACAGAGCAAAACATAAATGCAAGATACACAACTCATTCCCTTCAGCCTGCGGCACAGATATAACACTTAAACAAAGAGCAGACGCGAGAGAACAGCTTGAAAACACACCGAGTGAGAGATTTGAAGACGTAGCAGCTTTGTGACACTGTTGAAAAAGCATTTAAAAAACCAAATGGAGAGAGAAAAGGTCCAAAATATGGTTAAGAAATGAACAGAATGTCCATCTATTGTTGTGAGTGTTCGACAATGAGGAATCCGAACATCTTGTGCCACATCAGGAAATGAGTTCTGATAGATTTGGGACTAAAGAAACTATGAAATGTAAGTCCTTTATGTTCACATTATGCAATGACTGTAACAGCGGACTAAAAGTTCACTGGAGATCTATTGAAGCCATTATGACAATTATATAAATGCTCTTTGAATACGCACTTGAAAATTACACAAATTACATAAGTTCCTAGGAACAATAAAGTTAAGGTACTGACCCGTTCTGTCACCTTTCTACACTCTCAGAAATAAAGGTACGCAAGCTGTCACTGGGGTGGTACCTTTTCAAAAGGTACGCATTTGTACTCCATATTGGTACCTCAAAAGTATATATTAGTACCTAAAAATTTTAAGAGGAACATATTTGTACTTTTAAGATACTAATATGTACCCTTGAGGTATTAATATGGACCTTGTAGGTACAAATTTGTACCGTTTGAAAAGGTACCACCCCAGTGACAACTCGCGTACCTTTATTTCTAAGAGTGTAGAACCGCTTCATAAATGACTCGATAAATAAGTATTAACTGTGCTACGCATTATTGGGCATTATCTTTTGTCTACAAATATGCAGCAGAGTATAATATCACAGACTATTCTAGCGATTTTAATCATTTATTGGTCAATAATGGATGCATATTAATCAGTATTTAATTACGCACACTCCTTTTACATTCTTATTCTAATACATGTGTTACAGTATGCACACACTCTCAGAAATAATTGTACAATGTTGTACCAAAGAAGGTACAAATCCTTGTCACTGGGGCAGTACCTTTTTATGGAACAGAATTGTACCTTAAGACAAAGAAACAAATTTCTACCATTGCAGTTTGTACCTTTAAGGACATGATTTGTACTGTGGGAAACCAAAATGTACCTTAGGATTTTAAAACCTGCAGATACAATATTGTACCTTCACCAAAGGTACAAATGTGATCCATGAAGGAACCACTACAGTGACAAGACACTTTGCCTGTTAAAAGGCATTTTGCTGTATCCAAAATGTGTCAATTTATTTTCAGCAAATATAAAACATCAAATACATTTTTAAACACTGCTATTAAAAAAGTTTATTTTTGTGTAAATGCACCTTTTCCTTTTACAATAAAGAATAAAACACACTATAACATAAATCAAAAGATCTACTTTTTGCTAAACACTTTTTTTAGTAACACTTTACTGTAATGAAACCTTTATAGTCATGTGAATGAAATATTATGCATGCTTATGGCAACTGTTATTAACTGTTATTAACTGACACTTTAAATGCAAAGATGACATTGTTTGTTATGACAATTTGACATAAATGCATCACAACCTGCTCGCATAAACCCCTCATAAACATAATCGTCATGAAGCATTATAACAGTGTCTTGTATATGTTTTCTTATCACATCTTCAATGTATTTGTCATTAAAATGTCTCATTTTTAACAGCGTCATTAATATCTGATGACATTGTAATGACAAATTCAGCTTGTAGCACTGCAGCACAAAATATCACTTATAAAATTCATGACATTTATAATAGCTTTATGAAAACTGATTTGATTTGATTTATTTATTTATTATATCCAACGCAATCTCACGGCAATTCGTAACTTTTTGATTTAGTGGCTAATTCGTATGAATTCGTACAAATTAGTACGATTTGCTCATCACCCAATGACGGTTGGGGTTAGGTGCCACGCCTCCTTTTTAAAATCGTACATTTTTGTACGACTCAACTCGTACGAATTCGTACGAATTAGCCACTAAACTGACAAAACGTAAATTACTTACGTTTCCTCGTGAGATCGGGCTGAAATATCATCCATAAAATATCATTAACAAAAAAATACATTTTAACATGGTCGAAAATGAAGTGGGATGAAGCACAAGCTTATTATTTCCCCACCCCATTACCACATACATCATTCGTCTGTTACTTAAACCAATTTCTTCTTTTACTTATCTCTTCTTTTTACATGAGACATATTTGATCCTTTTGGCATCTTTGACAAATTATATGTTTGATTCAATTTGTACCTTTACATTTTGTAACATAGACCCCCTTAAAAAAACATAGTACTGCAAATAGCATTAATTAAAATTTTATCATACCTTTCTCATTTTATCCTTTTGCAAATCACCTTCATCATTATATTCCTTTAATAATACATATTTATACAACTTTTTAAACTGATTATTATCCTGACATTGAGAGTCTGATCTAGACTGTTCCATAATTTCACACCACATACAGACATACACAAACTTTTTAAAGTTGTCCTTGTTTTCAACCTCCTAAAATGTTGTTCTTCTCTCAGATCATATCCCCCTTGTCTTTCTTCAAAAAACTTTTGTATGCATTTCAGAAGTAATTTATTCCTAGCTTTAAAGGGCACCTATTTTACCCCTTTTTTAAGAGTTAATATTAATATTATGGTTCTTCTGAGATTTTTTATTATTATGTGTTAAAAAGTGTCATTTTGGGGGCGTGTACACAGCTCGTTGTTTTAGGGGCGTGTTGCTTCACATGAAAATTAGTTTCGACTTCCCGCCCAACTTAACAAGGGGGCGGAGCCAAAGCTCCCCCGCTTTGTGTATGGCAACAGACAGGCAGACAGAGAGAAGCAACATGAGTGAGAGGACCTGCATTCAGCCGTACATGTACGACTCGGACACAGAACAAGCAGAGACTACAAAATCATTTGTGTCTTTGTAAAGTTTTACAGCCAACTGTGCTAGTTTAAAGTTCTAAGCGCACATTCGCATGTTGTTTAAAATGAAACTCAGATAACGCTCTGTGGCACGCCAGAAATATGAACAGTGTCCTGAGTCGTGGCTGGGCGCCGTGGACAGCCGCCGACTTGCGGCGCCGTTGTGTGTTACCCTGATAGAAACCTATGTTTAGAATTCTGAAATGCATGGCGCTGCGCGTCACCGAGCGGCGCTTCTGGTGTGCGACCTGCTTAAGGCAAATTCGTTATTTCCAATGGAGGGACACGCATGTGAGGCAATGCGCTCGCACTTTCCAGCTGCACCTAGTTAAGATGACAGGGAGCTTCTGTGACTGCGGGAAATGCAAACGGCTGAAGTTTAAGGAAGACGCAATGAAAAGTACACATGTATGCAAACCCACCTAAAGTTACAAACACTGGCACCAAGGAGAGCGATAACGTGGTGAATGTTGATCTTGTGTTGAGCCCAATGAGCCTTACATCTAAAAATAGAGCAAGGGTGTTTCTTTGGTGACCTCGCTTTGACTCACAGGCTGAAAATGGCGGACGTGAAAACAAACTGAGGATATGGTAATGCGCACCTGTCAATCAATATTGGTGAGCGGGGGGACCGCACTCCTACGTCAAGTTGCGGTCGATCTCAAAACCGCTCCAATTGGTCCACCGTTTTTATGTTGTTAAATTGAAAAAAAAGGACTTGGTGTGTTTATATGACCCCAATATGACGGTCTATACACTATACCTACACATACGTCTGTCCAAACAGCTTAAAAAGTAGATTTTTCACCATAGGTGCCCTTTAAACAAAAATTGTACCGTTTTAAATTTAACCAAATCATTGAGTTTAAGTATGTTCAATTTAAAAAAATAAAGGATTTGTATGCTCCAAATACCCCACATGTTCTATCAGTCTAATTACTTTCTTTTGCATTGTACATAAGGATCGTAAATTAGATTTATATGTATTCCCGCTAATATCACACAATAACTCATATATGGCAAAATAAGTGTGTTAAATAATACATACATTGGTTTATTGTCCAGGATAAATCTTGCTTTATACACTATTGCTACAATTTTTACTAATTTTGATATCACATTATTTATTTGCGCTTTGCAACTAATTTTATGATCCAATACAACACCGAGAAACTTAATTGCATATACTCTTTCTATAACTTCATCAATCAATTTGTAAATCTATATTATTTATGACTACTTTTTAATTTCCCAAATAACATAACCTTTGTTTTACTTATATTTAATGACAATTTGTTTACGTCAAACCACAATTTCAATTTATTCATTTCTGTTTTAATCAACAAGGAGTTTTAATATGAATTTATTGAGTTGATAGAACTTTACTTCTGCTTGAATGAAAATGTTTTCTTGAAGTTATAATAAAATGTTATTGCAGTTTATTTGTGCTGATGTTCTATGTTTCTTTTTAAATGCATTTGTCATGTTAACTTGAATTCATTTAACTCATAATTTTAAGTCAACTGTGTAAACTTCTTAGTTAGTTGTTACAACAAGCTATATTTAGTTGATTTAACTCATAATTTTAAGGCAACCAGGTAACTTTTTAGTTTCAACAAACAATTTTTTGTTGAGTTGACAAATCGTTTGTTCATATAACTTTGAATGAGGTTGTATCAACTTCTTCAAGCAATCAAATGGATTAAGTTGACTTAAAAAAGTTAGTTCACTCAACAATTTTACACTATCAATTTGAGTGTACTTACATTTGTAAGTCAACTTAAACTGTTTGAAGAAGTTGATACAACACAAAATTAGTTCCCGCAAGTTATTATAACTCACATTTATAATTACAATAAACTCACATTTTTAAGGCAACCAGGTAACTTACTTTTTGAAGTCAAAACAACAAATCATTTTTTACAGTGCATAAGTAAATTGGTAAATTATCCCCAGAACAAAAAATACTTGTATCATCTGCAAATAAACTTAAACAACTCTGATATCTTACACATATCATTCATGTAAATCATGGCCCTGCTGAAAAAACCAGCATATGCTGGTAAGGTATGTTTTGATGCTGGTCTTGCTGGTTTCAGTGCTGGTTTTGCTGGTCTCGATGCTGGTTTTGCTGGTCTCGATGCTGGTCTTGCTGGTTTCAGTGCCGGTTTTGCTGGTCTCGATGCTGGTTTTGCTGGTCTCGATGCTGGTCTTGCTGATTTCAGTGCCGGTTTTGCTGGTCTCGATGCTGGTTTTGCTGGTTTCAGTGCTGGTTTTGCTGGTCTCGATGCTGGTCTTGCTGGTTTCAGTGCTGGTTTTGCTGGTTTCAGTGCTGGTTTTGCTGGTCTCGATGTTGGTTTTGCTGGTCTCTATGCTGGTCTTGCTGGTTTCAGTGCTGGTCTCAATGCTGGTCTTGCTGGCCTGAGTGCTGGTCTTGACCAGCATTGAGACCAGCAAGACCAGCATTAAAACCAGTAAGACCAGCATCAAGACCAGCAAAACCAGTATTGAAACTAGCAAGACCAGCATACCAGCATCAAAACATACCTTACCAGCATTTGCTGGTTCTTTCAGCAGGGGGGTGACCAACCTTGTTCCTGGCGTCATAAATCCGTCATAAACATGATTGTTTATTGTTCTGTTTATAATTTACATCAACCCTATTCCTAGAGATCGACCTTCCTGCAGATTTCAGCTCCTACCCTGATCAAACACACCTGAACCAATTAATTAGAACCTGAGGAGCACTTGATAATTACAGGCAGGTGTGTTTGATATGGGCTGCAACTGAAAACTGCAGGAAGGTCGATCTCCAGGAATAGGGTTGAGCACCCCTGATGTAAATTATAAACAGAACAATTAACAATCATGTTTATGACGGATTTATGACAGGTTTTGTTGTCTTGGTAACATCAAGTCATGACAAAGACAAAAACAGTATTTGTTTATGTCAAGCTGTCATAACAAACAATGTCATCCTTGCATTTAAAATGTTATAACTAAGCAAATAACAGTTGTCATAAGCATGCATAAAATCTTGAGTCTTATGAACACCCCCTTCAAGTAAAGCGTCACCCTTTTTTTAATGATGCCATGAACGTGAGACACCAGATTTGATGAATCACGTCTGTTGTGGGCAGCAGGAGCCATATAAAGCCGAGACGGGCCGTAATTAACAGCATGAGTGGACAGAGGAGATATTGATGGAGTAGACGAGCCTGTTGTGTCCTGCACTGTGGACAGCAGGTGTCCCGAGACACTGAGTCACACCACAGCCTTTTTACGTGGGGTGTGTGATGAGGACAGATGCCCAGACTGCAATGCACTGCCAAGACCCACACACACATATATATACAGACACGTGCATGCTTTCAGTGCTTTGACTTTCTCGCCTGTCTTCTGTAAAATAACACCTTGCTTAAAGTGTCCCACAGAGTCACGAAGTTCACTGGAAACTTTTTCACCTGACAATGACTCAGCTGAACTCAAAAAATCATGCTGGTTTGTAAACTTAAAAAACACCCACAAAATGTTTCACAAGCTGTAGGAACACAAAAAAGTGGTTTATGAGCCAGAATTGAAGTAAAACTTTGTAAGTGATTCAGTGAGTGCTCCGTGTGATAAATGAGTCAAAAGAGTCATTTTTGGAGAATCAAATTTAACCAGTCGTCTTGTATAATCTGAATCATTAAAAAGAACGGAATCTTTTGTGCCAGTTCATTAGAACATGTCTGACTGCACTGGTTTCACTGTATATCGTTGACTAAAATAAACATACTGTATGATAAATGAGTCAAGAGTCCTTTTTTGAAAATCAAACTAAACCTTTCATGCTGTATGTATCTGTTTCAATAAAAAGAACTGAATCATAGGGCTGGACAATAATTCGATATCAATATATATCGCGATAGAATTTTTTTCAATAACGATGATATGATTTTTAAACCCATTTCCGATATTTCGATACAAATTTGCATATATATAAATATATATATTATTATTTATATAAGATCTTATACATGTATCACTTGTCACTGAATGACGTTCAGTGCTCAGCCGTCAGAAAGAGCGTGATCTGATCTCACTTACGTGATGACGAACAACACAGACACGCTGCCAGCGCTCAGCACAGCAGTTGGTTAAGCTGCGCCGCAGAAAGTTTTAGCTACAAAATGAGTGCTCTGAATACAGATGCGAATGAACAAGCTTCCACAAGTAAGAATGCAGACGAAATAGTTGATAAGAAAGGAAAGACTAATGCAGTAGTGTGGAAGTGGTTCGGCTTTTTAAGTTCCGATAAACTTAGTTTCGGTGTTCTTCGGTGTTCCCAGAGCTGTCTCCCTTTTGAACTCTGGCCGTTACTGACTCTTCTGCCCCCTTGTACTTGTACATATGTAATGACAATAAAGTTGAATCTAATCTAATCTAATCCAGGTACTGACCAGACTCAGCCCTGCTTAGCTTCAGTGAGTAACAAGTCTTGGGCTGCAGGGTGATATGGCTGTGGCATGTATTCAGGTCAATATTAAAGTGATTTTGCTTGATATAAAATGTCAAATTTGATGCAAGCTATGGAGAAATTTAGGCGAAAATATGTATTATTGACGTATAGACGAGAAGTAAAGAATGATACAAAGAGAATGTTATAGAATTTATATTATTAGGGACCGAGCACCATAATGGTGCGTAGGCCCTATTGGAATTGCTCCGTTTATTCTTCTAGTTATAAGGCCAGACGGAATCTGCGGACGATTTTTGCAATTTCTGCGGAGAATTTTGGTAAAAATATGCGGATTTCTGCTGAATTATTTTGGGAGTCTCATAACTAAAACCTTAATATGTGAAATATGTGTAATTTAAAAACTGAATAAATTCAGATTTACACACATTTACTCAAGTAAATAAACAGAATTAATGACGGGCTAAATAACTGCGGAAATCTGCGGAATTCTGCAGAAAATCTGCGGAATTCTGCGCGCGCAGATTCTGTATGAGCCTAGTTATAGGTTTTTCTTGTTATAGGTTTCAGAAGTGGGTATGGCAGAATGACTCGACAGCGCCACCTATGCACATTTGACGGACTGGCCCCCGAGCTACGTTTCACGCACACGTACAAAAATTGACACACACATCAAACATGCCAAAACCTACAAAAAAAAAAAAGTCTCTTGGAGCGAAATCACAAACCCGACAGAAAGTCGAATATTTTTAACTTCCTCTGCCGAAAAAGTGCCGTTTTTGCCATTTCCAGGTGTTGTATTTTAAAGAAACTCCTCCAAGGGACTTTATCAGATCAACAACTTTGACGATTCGCAACGAAATAGGAAGTTGTTATAACATTGTGTGATCTGCCTCAAAATTCACACGTTTGATAACAGTTCTGACCTGAATGATTTACATGCCAATATCCAGTTACAGTTATAGCGCCACCTGCTGGCAACAGAAAATGACATGTTTTACAGTGTAACAAACTTCTAGAAATTTTATCACATCGAATCCATGTTCCATTAGTTTAGTCCAAAGGTCTTTGTGATGCTAAATTGTGAAGATCTAGAGTTTTCGCTGAAGGGTGTGTCCGAGGTGGACTGACAAATTTCAGGGCTTCGCCATGAAGGAGGAATTACTTATAACTCAGGCAAACAATGTCTGATCTGCATGAAAATTAACAGGTTCGATTAGATTCCTCTCCTGAAGACATCTACATGCCAATATTGAGTCACAGTCATAGCGCCACCTGCTGACAGACGTAAGTGTGGCATAAATCAGTGATTTTCTCAATTTTATATATATATATATCAGCTTAACTTATTATTGTCCACTTTTCTCTGTCATCCTAAGGCCAGAGGGCGGCGTTGAGCCCGGGTGCGAGGTCCTTTTCATTGCTGCTTGCAGCTTTAATTAAAAATTTGTTATAGACCAATTACCATGTTTGTAAACATTAAGGATGCGCGCGCAGGGAGGTGGGAGAAAAAAAACGGGAGCGCCAGCATTTACAGTGAGGGAATGACATTCGATGCGGTACAGAGTTTGTTGTTGTCTTAGAAATAAGATATATTGATTACATATTATATATATCATTTACATAATGCTTTCAGCGTATTTTAACAGCTTGTCACCCAGTGATAAGCACTGTGATTCGGCAAAATTAACGATAAAGTGAGCAGCGTTTGTCTGACAGGTCCATTTGCGATAGCATCCTCTCAATGGATATTGGATAAGACGAAATGACCAAGCATCCAGCCCGAAATATACAATCTCATTGAACCTCCAAGGGATTTTACAAGAGAAGTTAAAGGCCTACAAGTGTTTGGATGTCAACAATTGTGTTCTTTGTGGTCATGTGCAAGAAATAATGTTCCCTGATTACCAGATTCAAAACTATGCAGTGCTAAAAACTGAGGTTCTGCCGAGCCAAAGACAAGGAAAAAAAAGACGGAGCTAACGTTATACAAGGCCTAGGTAATTATCAACAAGCAGAACAAGTGCATTCTGACCCGAACTACACCTATACGGCAGGCCCAGGGTATGTGAACTTAACCATAAAGGTGAAGTTGGTTTTATATTCACACATTCAGACTTTCTCCTTAATAATATAATTTCATAAACGTATTATTTGCAAACTCTAAATAGCGAAATCATATTAGCAGCCAATGACTGTCAAAGTACAACATTGTTCACGGTCAAATAAACAGTGTTAATGTTGTTTTCAAGTCACACTAGCAGGTTATTTCAGACCGAATACTCAAAATGCCGTGGTAAACACTATAGGGAGTGTGTCACAAGTTGTCACTGAATGAACGAGTGAATATAAAACCAACTTTAATGACTTACACTTTCATGTTTCATTCTTAGCATTCAGTGTCCGCAGTTTAATTAACCATATTTAACTGTTTTGCTGAAATCATTGCTGCAATCAAAAACGAGTCATGTATATGATTCAGCATAGCCTGAACGGACCTGATATAACATGAGAATTGCAGAGTCCAGCATTTATAATTAGGTCATCACTTTATTCAGCTCCCTTTTAGCCAAAGACGTCTGCAGTCGGCATTGAAAGCAGTGTGGTGTACGGTAAAAGTTACGTTTTCTATATTTGGACTTTTGCCTATATTTGGATGCCAGAATTTGGCATCCTACCGCACAACACCACGTTTGCTATTGCAGCCGGTTGTTTTTGCAACCAGGGACCCGTGTGACGTTATGTGTGACTTAGGTTGGTAATGCGTCTATTGGTTTGGTAACATTCATAAAATACAAAAGGGTTAAGAATTTGTAGATATTTGGACTAGAAACAAGACAATAACTCTAAATAAGTAGTCAAATCTGCAGAATGTTTAAAAAAAATGTGAACCACTAAAATGAAAATGGGCTTAAAACTAAAATGTGGTTGCTAAAGGATGCTCAAGTACCTTAAAAGTCTAAAATTCCCCTTATTTAGTTCATGGTACCATGAAGAAGAGAAGACGCTGAGTGCTTTCAGCTGCGCAAAGCCAAATCAATAATGAAGAACAACAAAACGGACTAAACAAATAATTAATTTGGTCCAGTCTGTAAAGGCAGACTGCTGTAATATGTGCACACAGATGTGCACGGGTAATCGTGTTTACAGAATAAGCGCTATTTTGTGCTCTTTTCCAATCTCAGGCCATTTCCTGCCATGTGATGCATTTGAGTGAAAATCCACGCTCTGCGCTTTTATTAATGAGCCTCTAACCATGGGGTAACCATGGTAATAAGGGCTAAAGGGGAGGCATATAAACAATGGAGACTATTCCTGTGAAATGAGAAAAAAGATAATAAGGAAGTAATGTGTGCTATTAGCGCGTGCGTGTGTGTTGGAGGTGATATAAAAGGGAAAGATGGTCACGAATGGTGTTTTTTGCAAAAGAGAGAGAGCGAGAGAGCTCAAAGAGATGCTGGTTTGTGTTTTAAACCTCCAGACTTCTCTGCAGACCATATTAAAGCCTAGTCCCAATTCTATTTTACACCTCTTCGCCTTTCCCATGAGAAATGGGACATCACTACAACACATGCACACGTAGGCTTATAATGGTATCAAATTTTCTTGTTGTGATTAATGGTTAAGGTAAAGGTATTATTGAGATATTTACCTAAGCTGCAAAAAAGATAAACTTTAACAGGTATAATAACCAAAAATATTTAAGTGTCACCATACATACGTGATTTTTGAGTCCTACACTATAATTACTATGGTATAAATACAGCACTGCAACATACAAAAGAGAGAGATCGACTTAGAATGTCACTCACCAACTTTATAATGTTCTGATCAGCTGTAGTTTGAAAATACGCCAATCTTTTCTCTTCTAAGGGATTATTATGTGGTCTCTGTCACCATCCATGATCTGCCGCAGTTTAAACCGAGCATCAGAATGGGGAAGAAAGGTGATTTAAGTGACTTTGAATGTGGCATGGTTGTTGGTGCCAGACGACTGGTCTGAGTATTTCAGAAACTGCTGCTCTACTGGGATTTACATGCACAACCGTCTCTAGGGTTTACAGAGAATGGTCTGAAAAAGGGAAAATATCCAGTGAGCGGCAGTTCTGTGGGTGCAAATGCCTTGTTGATGCCAAAGGTCAGAGGAGAATGGCCAGACAACTGTAACTCAAATCACCACTCGTTACAAACGAGGTCTGCAGAAGAGCATCTCTGAACACACAACACGTCCAATCTTGAGGGAGATGGGCTACAGCAGCAGAAGACCACACCGGGTGCCACTCCTGTCAGCTAAGAACAGGAAACTGAGGCTACAATTCACACAGGCTCACCAAAATTGGACAATAGAAGATTGGAAAAACGTTGCCTGGTCTGATGAGTCTCGATTTCTGCTGCGACATTCGGATGGTCGGGTCAGAATTTGGCATCAACAACATGAAAGCATGGATCCATCCTGCCTTGTTTCAGTGGTTCAGGCTGGTGGTGGTGGTGTAATGGTGTGGGGGTTATTTGGCACACTTTGGGCCCATTAGTACCAATTGAGCATTGTGTCAACACCACAGCCAACCTGAGTATTGTTGCTGACCATCTCCATCCCTTTTTGACCACAGTGTACTCATCTTCTGATGTTCACTTCCAGCAGGATAACGCACCATGTCATAAATCGCGAATCATCTCAAGACTGGTTTCTTGAACATGACAATGAGCTCACTGTACTCAAATGGCCTCCACAGTCACCAGATCTCAATCCAATAGAGCACCTTAGGGATTAGGTGGAACGGGAGATTCGCATCATGGATGTGCAGCTGACCAATCTGCAGCAACTGCGTGACGCTATCATGTCAATATGGAGCAAAATCTCAGAGGAATATTTGTAGTACCTTGTTGAATCTTTGCCACGAATGATTAAGGCAGTTCTGAAAGCAAAAGGGGGTCTAAACCGGTACTAGTAAGGTGTACCTAATAAAGTGGCCGGTGAGTGTGTATATATGTGTGTGTGTGTATATATATATATATATATATATATATATATATATATATATATATATATATATATATATGATTGCAAAAGAATCAATTTGGATCAAAACCTAACGGGCAGTTTTAAAGAGTTATAAACAATAACTTGTGTGGTACAGATATTTGTGTGGTACTGAAACATCAGAGACTTATTTTACATAGAAGGTCCCCTTTAACAACATAAAAGTCAACTTCATAAAATCTAAACTCGTTGAGCCCCTAATCCAGAGCAGTTTTGGCATCAGTTTATCACCTGATCTGTGGTGTGTTGCTGGACACAGCTGTAGATGTGGCTCAGCGCTGCTCTGGTCAGCACAAAAGACGCCTGCTCGTTGATTAGAGTGTCCAGGTGAGCCTCGATCTAGAGACAATAAAAAAAACAATCACAAATACATTAAATACATTTTTAAAGTCCCCCTGTGAAGTGTAACGACAAAAAGTCAAGGCATCAAATATATTTATGTTGCTTATTTTAAAGTTAATGAGGTATTAGCTAAATAAATTAAGTATAAATAAGTTGAGATGACTAGAAAAGACTAGAAAAGAAATGACTAGAAAATGACTAGAAAAGTTCATTAGATTCAACTGAGAAAGTTGAGCCAACAATAACGTTTTTTACAGTGCATGCAAATGTCAACCTTGACATGAACGTTTTCACCAAAATAGCAAAACCCTTTGTAAGTTGTTTGTGTAGGCTTGTATTTTACTGTACTGTAAAGATGCTCAAATGAAATGTTATTTGATTTACCAAAGTCATACAAGTGCTAATTTCACATCTGTCACATTCATAACCAAGCTTTTTTCTCATAAATGCAAAAACAAATTAATAAAATATTCGTTCTATAGTGAGCCAACCCTTCTCCTTTTGCTTAGGATTATTTCTTTAGCGATGTGCAGTTTAATTCACAGAATTTCTACCAAGTATGTTGTAGACTGTGTGTTTTTTCGGTCAAATCCATAACGCATGTTTATTTCCCTCATTTAAAATATAAAGCATGTTTACAGATTGATATGTTTCTGATACCTTAACTATGTGGTTAGGTGTTTTGGAAAAAAAAAAGCAATATACTATTAATATATGCATTCTCTGTGAATTTAAGTTTCAGGTTTTTACTGCAAATGTCACATCCATACTGCTGGAATTGCTCCAGCTTGCAGTCTTTCATGTAACGTGTAATATAGCTGTTTATGAATGTAAATGCATAGTTTCTTTTATTTAAAGGTGCTGTATGTAAGTTTTTGAATCTTCTTAAGCATAAAAATACATTAAATAATGTTTACGAAACATGCTAAGTGAACATTCTTGTTTATTTGAAAGACAATGCTGAAGTCAGATATTCTGCTTTGAACGTGCGTTACGTGCTGGACTGTGTAACTGAAATGCGACCTCCGGTGGACAGTAGCAGACTCCGAAATGAGACGCAGATTCAGAGTTCCACATGAGGTGATTATTAATTAGCAAATTATATAAATATTACGAACTTAACCCCCAGGGGTCGAAGCCCGCGTATACGCGTTTTGACGTTTTTATATGAAAACTCAGAAAAAAACTTAAATGACACTTTCAGTTTTGACCGTACAGATATGAGCAATACATCAATCGAATCTGTTAGGTGTCTAGTTTTTTTGTGTACACTCACAATAACAACAAAAGTGTGTGCTTTTGCAAAATAAGGAACATAAATAGTGAAGGCACTTTCTCTTTTCTCCCTCCTTGAACTGTTTTTACAAACACGTCATAAAAATGCACTGAAACTCCGCGAAAACTAAACACACAGACATGAGACACATATCTATAGAAAGCTTGAAGTGTCTACTTTTAAATGCATGCATGCGGTGCATGTTGAAAACAAATATTGCTTGATTAAGTAATCAGTATGAAACCAACGCTATGTCTAGCTTCTCTATCGGAGCTCATTATTTTTAATGCGACCACACCCACGAGGCTTTGTTATTACAATAGTCCACCTGAGACTCACGCGACATGTAAACTGAGGTCAGAAAAAACAGCGGAATCTCCACGAATACATGAGACATACACATGACAGACATACCTGCATAAAGCTTGGAGGGTGAACTTTCCAACTCATTTTGAAAGCAAATGTTGTCTCGCTAGGTAATCCATACAATTCTCCCGGCAGAGAGCGCATCACGCCGGCTCTTCCCACTTCCGCCATTAATACAATGACGTAGGCTGCCCACACGCCCACAGCGCGCTGGCTAGAACGTGACGCATGTTATACGTGTTATTAATTTAATTTTTTTTTTATTTTACCATAGTTGAACCTGTTAGAGTTTGGAAAAAGTTAACTAAGGCTGCAACTATTTGGGTAAAACATATAGAAAAGGTCTAAAAATATTATTTTGATTATTCTCGTGTTTTGTCATTATGCCAGAATCATTCAGAAATTATTATTAAATGCTGGATTAATGCACAAGAAAGCACGTTTTATACCATTTCAAATATTTCCCTCCATTTCTCAGTGAATATAGGCAATGTATTTTGAAGCATGTAAACAAAACAGATTTATTAAACAGATTTATTATATTAAAATAATATTTTAATCAGCAAATATATTCAGAAATTGAAAGATAATACAATAAAATTCAAGCAAAATATTGAAAAAAATTACAACCTACAAAATTTTAACTAAATGTAACAAGCATTTAGTTTGGGCTAGCTTTTGCAGATGGACTTTGCTATACTATGCCCTTGATGGGTGAGTGGGGGAGTGTCTTTTGTCTCTCCAGGTGTGAATTATTCATGACCATTGTCACTCACGCATAGACCTGAGATGAGCCAAACAAACTTAACAAAATGTAAATCTTTGTAATGTTTCCTTTAAATGAGAGAATAAAATAATTTTTACATAATTGTGAAGTAAATATTCTAGCCTACCAGACTGGTTACTCAAAAGTCTTGTTCAGGCACATTTAGTGTGTTTTTTTTGGACCTTATTTCAGCTACATTTTTTTCTCCAAATCCTACTAACCACGTATAATATTTGTTTTCTAAAAAACAAAAGCATGTACATCAAAAATTGTCACATATTGTTGTAGCACAGTTTGTGCTGAATACAAATAAAATATATGTTGGCCAATACCATGTAATAAGTAGCTGAAATTAGCACAAATGTCAGGGCATGTCAAAACATCTCAGGGGCCCCAAAATCAACTCAGACCCCTGAGGGTTAAACATTAGGTGAGCAGGTTACATTGTAACTCTGTGTCCTAACAACATGCTACGTGACGGGAGTGATAAGTGTCTCCCAAAAGAAAATAAATCATTTTTAACCATGTTTAACAGACTCTGCCCAATGTATTTTGTCATTGTGAAATAACTTTTAGAAATGCACCTGAAACTCCAGCATTTCCAAGCGTTTGTCTGTGAACTCGAAGAGCGCCAGCGTGGTCTTCATCATGTAGAGGGAGTTCACCATGTAGGTGGCCATATCTGCCGTGCCCAGGTTGCTGGCTGACACTGTGCACAGCTGCAGCAGCGGGTCAAGGATACAGGACAACACCTGAAACGACAGACACCAGGTTAATGCGGTAGTAGAACAATAGAACAAAGAGCAATAAGGAAAAACGTCTGGTTGATTTAAAGGGCACCTATGGTAAAAAATCTACTTTTCAAGCTGTTTGGACAGACATATGTGTAGGTATAGTGTATAGACCGTCACATTGGGGTGATATAAACACACCCAGTCCTTTTTTTTCAATTTAACAACATAAAAACGGTGGACCAATTGGAGCGGTTTTGAGATCGACCGCAACTTGACATAGGAGCGCGGTTCCCCCGCCCACCAATATTGATTGACAGGTGCACATTACTATATCCTCAGTATGTTGTTTCACGTCTGCCATTTTCAGCGTGTGAGTCAAAGCGATGTCACCAAAGAAACACCCTTGCTCTATTTTTAGATCATGTAAGACTCATTGGGCTCAACATTCACCAAGTTATCGCTCTCCTCGCCGCCAGTGTTTGTGAGTTTTGGTGGGTTTGCATACATGTGTACTTTTCATTGCATCTTCCTTAAACTTCAGCAGTTTGCATTTCCCTCGGTCACAGAAGCTCCCTGTCATCTAAACTAGGTGCAGCTGGAAAGCGCGAGCGCGTTGCCTCACGTGCGCGTCCCTCCATTGGAAATAACGAACTAACGATGCGCAGCGCCATGCATTTCGCGGTGTCGCGGATGAAAGTGAGGACCGGTAGGGTGTCGCGGATGAAAGTGAGGACCGGGGAGGTTCGCTCACTATTCTGCCGCCTAGGTCGCCTCTATGGACACGCTGGCCCTGCTCAGGACTATGTTCATATTTCTGTCACGCCACAGAGCGTTATCTGAATAGTTTCATTTTAAATAACATGCGAATGTGAGCGTCTGGTATGCCGTGTCGTGGCTCTGAGCTGAGCGGCGCATCCGTGTATGACGGCCTTTAGTTATAGCCTCAAACAGGTCGTACACCAGAAGCGCCGCTCGGCGACAAGCAGCGTCGCGACAAGCAGCGTCGCGCCACGCAGCGGCATGCATTTCTGAAATCTAAACATAAGTTTCTATCAGGTGACACACACCGGTGCCGCAAGTGTGCGATACTTTCAACTGTCATGTGCGTGCCGCGTCGCGGTGCATCCGGTGTAATGCCCTTCAGTCAAAGTTAATTCAGTGTGCTTGGCTTGATTAGTCTCGGTGTAGGCTACAAGCTCGGAGCTTTAAACTAGCACACAGTTGGCTGTAAAACTATACAAAGACACAAATGATTTTGTAGTCTCTGCTTGGTCTGTGTCCGAGTCGTACATGTACGGCTGAATGCTGGTCCACTCACTCATGTTGCTTCTCTCTGTCTGCCTGTCTGTTGCCATACACACAAAGCGGGGGAGCTCTTGGCTCCGCCCCCTTGTTAAGTTGGGCAGGAAGTCGAAACTAAATTTCATGTGAAGCAACACGCCCCTAAAACAGCGAGCTGTGTACACACCCCCAAAATAACACTTTTTAACACATCATAATAAAAAAATCTGAATTGTGTTTTGAACTGAACCTAAACTGGCACACTCAGAGGAACCATAATATTAATATTACATCTTAAAAAAGGGGTAAAATAGGTGCCCTTTAAGTATAACGGAATCTACATTTCCATTGTATCCACATATCAATATTTGGGAATCAGTCTGGACTCTCACCTCACTTATTGTGCCCATGTTCAAAATGTTTATAAAAAGCTGAAACAAATGCAATTAGAACAAATTTGTCTTCTGTTTCTGAAACGTATCTTCATGCCATAATATTGTCTACCTTGTCTTACTGTTTGCCTGTTTGGTCTCTCACAACAAATGATATCTTGGAGCCAATAGCTAGATTGTACAATAGGGCTTTTAAGATCCACAATAGACTTTCTGGATGGACACATCAATGTTTTGCTCTATCACTCTCTAATGCTTTATCATTTAAAAATTACATTATGAATACAGGGATTAAACTGTATTATAAAATTTTTAATAGTGCTACCTCAGCAGCCCTTTGTGCTTTGATACCAAAATTTAATACAAGGACTGATCGTTCCACCAGATCTGCAACAAATGGATGTTTGCCAGTACCTGCTTTTAAAAACTGTTATGGACAGAGATCTTTCTTTTATGTATTCACAAAAGCCTGGAATGAGATCCCACAACATATAAAAACAATACCAACATTAAGACATTTTAAAAAATCCCATGCTCATCATCTGATGGTCAACTATCGCTGTAGCCACTGAGTTAGTAGCCTGCTTTCCTCTATTTTGTATGTTTGGTAATTGTTTGTATTGTTCTCATGTGTTGATGGATGCTGTGTCTGTATGTTTCTATGTTCTGCAGAGCAGGAACCTGCTGAAAAACAGCATTCATGCTGAGTCAGGCCCGATTATCTTTTAATCTTTTCCTGTTTAAAAATTATAAATAAATAAATAAATAATACATTAGCTCTGTTAAACAATGAATCACGACTAATCGCATACAAAAAAAAAAGTCTGCACGTACATTATACAGGGTTCTGCAGGTCAAGTTAAATGACATTAACCGTATTGATTGTGTTCGCTCACATTGGTAGTTTTGTGGTGAACTGTGCATGTCATTACGAAAATAGTTTGCCCTTGTAATCTTTAATTGAAATCTAAAAAAATGCACTTCCTGTTAAATTGTCAGATTAGGTCTGTGTGAGGTATTGGGCGTGGCTAACATGATTAACCACGCCCCTCCAGCTGCCAGTTTTGACAACAAACCGAAAAGATGAGGAGGAGGAGTCTGTTAAGGTTGTAATAACTCTTCTCAAACCCTTTTCCCCATCTTTCTGAATGAAATGCCTACTTTACTGCATCTAATCACCTCACACTAGAAAAAACAAGCCACGCCCACTGTTTTCTCATTTAATATTCTGTTTCTCTAGGAACTGTCACAATATGAAAAAAAAATGGTTACAGTTTCCAGTTCATGTGGACTTCAAGACTAATGACCTTTATGATTGAAATTCCAACTTATACAGGGATACACGGTATAACCAGCGCAACTGTAATTCTCACGTTTTGCACTAAGTTGTTTAAATAGCAAATCTACTTGTGACACTTTGTGGACTCATGGGTGTGCTGGTCTATAAAGGAGGTGCGTTAAGGCGCATTGTTGGCGCGTTGCTATTTTGAGGAACTGAAATAGACCGTGCAATAGACCAGCTGAAAGCAGGTCAAAAGCCTAGCTCAGAGCGCGTTAGTTATGCGCTTATACTGGTCCAAACGCTTACACATTACTTAATACACACAGGATGTACAGCAATACACAAATATCTTTACAGATGAAAACAATTAAAGGATTAAAATGTTACAAATATTATTATTTTCTACATAAATATAAAAACCACTGCCTAAATGCTTTTTCATCTTTTTTCAGTTCATTCATGACAATTTGCATTAGTATAATGCTATTATTATTAGCAGTGTTATTTATTATATGCATATTTATATTTGTTCTAATAACCATCTGTGGGGTTTTGGAGACGTCTGCATCACCATATGGGGCATAAGAACAGGACATGTGTTTGGATATAACTCCGTTTTTTTACCACACTTCGTTATTATTGTTCATTTATTAGTTTGCTGGGAAATTAAAACTGAATTTAGAAATAGTTTTGTAACAAATCTTTGCACTTAACAAATGAAATAAAATATGTAGGCTAATGGATGTCTTCAGTGGAGTGAGTTCCACCGTTTTCTTACTCCATGAAAGTGAAGGAGTAAAGTAAAGAGAAAGTAATGGAGTAAATCTCTCATTCTCGCGCTGCAGATGCTCTGTTTAACTGTTTTCTCACTAGTGAACCGTTCAGTTTTTACACTTACAAAGTCCACCATGTAAATAGCAAACGCACCATGGCGTGAAACAACTGACTCTTAAAGGGAATGTGAGATGAGACTCTGAATGGTTTAATGCACGTTATGCTTAAAACACACCCAGAACTCATTAAGAAAATAAGCACAACCCTGTTAGACCATGCAGTGGGGCGCAGAGTGTATTTTTCCATCCTTAAAATAGCACAAGGAGATTCAGACACGCCCTTAATGCTTTAGCGCCATGCGCTTTAGACTTTGCGCCTATCGTTCAAATAGAGCCCCTAAGATTTAAAAAACCTTTATGATTGAAATTTTAACTTATCCAAAACTTTTCCAATGGAAAATATTTTTTTCCCACCTCCCAAAAAAATTGAATTAAATTTTTTCTTAGCCACATATTTTATACAATGTGTCAAAACAACCAAATTCTAGTTGCATACATACACACAAAGAAAAAAAAACTATAATAAACTAAATATATCCACAGCAGTCCTCACTAGGAAGCTATAAATACATGGAGAACTTTTTACGCAAATTATATTTTAAGAAAAATAATTGAACATAATTAATAAATAACACTTTTGGTAAAAGATTTATTGAATTGTTGGTGATTGGATGGGTTTCAGCCCGATTGTGTAGCTTTACATGGACATGGTTGTACTGTGTATATTTATTATGTATATATAAATACACATGTCTATGTGTACAGTAGTGTAAAAAAAGTGTTTGCCCCCTCACTGATTGCTTATTATTTTTATCATTTGTTTTTGAGTATCTCTGGATCTCGGCATTATGTCTAGCTTTTGAGGATCTTTTGGTCTACTTCACTTTGTCAGGCAGCTCCTATTTAAGTGAATCAGGCCTCGGTGTGGCTGGAGAAACTGAACTCAGGTGTGATAACTCAGTTTGGCAGAAACACTTTTTCACACAGGGCTATTTGTATTTTGTTTTCCCTTAATAGTTAAAAACCTTCATTTTTAAAACTGCATGATGTTTTAACTTGTGTTATCTTTGACTAATATTTAAATTAGTTTGATCTGAAACATTAAAGTGCAACAAACATGCAAAACAAACAAAGAAATCAGTAATGGGTAAGCACTTTCACACCACTGTATATGTAAGATGTGCACGCATAAACATGAATACACATATACGGTATTATAGCAACAAATTTAAAAACACATTTCAAAAACATTTTACTTCTATAAATCCACTTACTACATATAAAATTAAACACGTATAAAATGAAAACCATGAAACCAATCAAATAAAACAGAACAAACAAAACCAAAAAAATACATGAAACATAATGAAAGCAAACAGAAACAAATAAAAAAATGAAACAAATAAACAAACAAATAAACAAACAGTATTTGTAGAAAAAAAAAATCCATATTTGTTTTTGCGCCTTTTTAAAAAATGACCACCTTTCTGTCACCAAGAGGTGGAAACATATTGGTTTTTAACACAAAACTTGGAACGAAGAATCACCTGTGCAAAATCAGCCTGACGGGCATCGAGAGGCAGAACTGATGAATCATGGGATGCCAAAACCTCTCGAAGCAGAGACAGAGTCTGAGTGAGTGAGGCTGTAGGACCCAGATCAGGAGGAGGAAGCTCTACCTGAGTCGAAAAAAAAACCAAAACAAACATTTTCATATACAGAAATTTGCATATACAGTTGAAGTCAGAATTATTACATTTTTTTCAACACATTTCTAAACATAATAGTTTTAATAACTCATCTCTAATAGCTGATTTATTTTATCTTTGCCATGATGACAGTAAATAATATTTGACTAGATATTTTTCAAGACACTTCTATACAGCTTAAAGTGACATTTAAAGGCTTAACTAGGTTCATTAGGCAAGTTAGGGTAATTAGGCAAGTCAGTTTTATAACAGTGGTTAATTCTGTACACAATCAGAAAAAAAATATTGCTTAAGAGGGCTAATAATATTGAAATGGTTTTAAAAGGTTTGCTGAAAAACTACTTAAACTACTGAGAGATTTCAGCTGCAGTCTGTGCTTTTACTGCCTTTCTACACCTCCCTTTCTTCATGTGTTCAATACTTTTTCCCTGCATCATTTCATTTTATTACACAAAACTTCATTTGTAAGCTAATCAGATTTGTTTTATTTGAACGCGTGTCTTGTTTTAGTTGTTACCAACATCGAGGGACTCAACAGCACCTTTAGAAATATGTTTTCTGAGAAAAATAGTGACAATACTTATTTTTTATTTTTCCCGCTGTATATATATATATATATATATATATATATATATATATATATATATATATATATATATATATATATATATATATATATATATATATATATATATATATATACATACAGTTGAAGTCAGAATTTTTAGCCCCCCTTTAAATTTTCTTTTCTTTTTTAAATATTTCCGAGATAATGTTTACCAGAGCAAAAAAAATTTCACAGTATGTCTGATAATATTATTTCTTCTGGAGAAAGTCTTATTTGTTTTATTTAGGCAAGAATAAAAGCAGTTTTTAATTTTTTAATGAACCATTTTAAAGTCAAAATTATTAGCCCCTTTAAGCTATAGATTTTTTTCGATAGTCTCCAGAACAAACCATCATTATACAATAACTTGCCTAATTACCCTAACCTGCTTAGTTAACCTAATTAACCTAGTTAAGCCTTTAAATGTCACTTTAAGCTGTATAGAAGTGTCTTGAAAAATATCTAGTCTAATAATATTTACTGTCATCATGACAAAGATAAAATAAATCAGTTATTAGAAATGAGTTATTAAAACTATTATGATTAGAAATGTGTTGAAAAAAATTGTCTACCTGTTAAACAGAAATTGGGGAAAAAATAAACAGAGAGGCTAATAATTCAGGGGGGCTAATAATTCTGACTTCAACTGTATATATACACTACCTCACAAAAGTCTTGTCGCCTATCCAAGTTTTAGGAACAACAAATAATAACTTGACTTCTGGATGATTATTTTGTATCAGAAGTGGCTTATATGAAAGGCAAAGGCATCTAGATTACGCTTAATTGACCAAAATAAAACATGATCATGCCTTGATTTTTTTATTATTTAAAGGTGCTGTATGTAAGTTTTTTTACTCTTCTAAAGCATAAAAATACAATAATATGTGTGCAGATATTTAAGAAACATCCCAAGTGAACATACTTGTTTAACTGAAAAACAGTGCTGAAGTCAGATATTCTGCTTTGAAAATGGTTTTTCCGTGCCGGAACGCTGTCTTTGTTTAGGTAAATGTCACATGCACAATGCCATTTTAGCCAATTATAATTCAGCACTCCGGGTTGCCTTGTTGGAAAACAGAGCATTTCATTCATTCATTCAGAAAGGCTCTGAAAGTGTGCGTCCGAGACCGAAAAGGACAGTATGGGAGACAAGATTCAGTTCCACATGAGGTTATTAATTAGCAAATTACATAAATATTACGAACGTAAACATTAGGTGAGCAGGTTACATTGTAACCGCGTGTCCTAACAACATGCTGTGACGAGAGAGGCAGTGATGAGCAATTTGGCTGTTTGTACCAGACGAAACACGACAGAAATTTGAATACAGCCTTTCAGAAGCACAGAATATGCACTCACTCATGAAACGGTAAGGTTTAAAATCTGTTTAATACATGTTAACCCTCTTTAACATCATTAAATGTAAAATGGCATTCAAACTCATATTGTTAGCATTTAGCTCTGAATAAAGCACACGAGATTTACCTGAGGTGATCACTGTCATAGATTTCACAAGTTCAGCTGTGAGAAATAGAAGCCGTTTCTAATCATTCAATTCGAGGTGTTGGTAAGGACAAAAACTCCCTTTAATATGGAAAATATTCCCTCTGTCGCGTGTCGTTGCTTTTATTTAGAACACAGTTTAAATCACTCGCTCCTTGTATTCAAACTGGCAACCCACGCTCACGTTTGTTTTGATCCAGGAGTGCAACACCTAGTTTAACCACTGGGTGTCAAACTTACATACTGCACCTTTAATTAGGACAGTAAGGTCTGACTTTGCTTAGACAAAAGTCTTGTCACTTAACAGAAATAATGTCCAGTATAGAACATAAAGTCATGGTGCAGTGGAAACAGAATGAATATAGTGTCTGACTCCCATGAACTCATTTTTGTTTTTTGGTCACACCACACCAATGTCAAGCTTTCAAATATGCAGTGTATTATAAAAAGTATGATAAAATCTCAATCTTCAAATATTATACACAAATAATATTAATTTACTTCCAAAAATCTTGCATGAGGTATCACAAAGTACAAAATGTTAATGTATTTATTTATTTAGTTTTGGGTTATAGCACGTCAATCTCAAGCTCTCAAAGAGATGCAGCCATATTACTGTGTACAAAGTTTTTTTTTTTTTTTAAATAAATACACAGGGTTAAACCCATAAAACCAGTATCGTGTGATTTAACTCTAACAAAATGTTCCGTTTTGAACTTTTACAGAGCATTATTTACCGCAGTAAGTTCAGTTGAAGAGCCAGGCCTGTCTGACAGCGAGTCTGACACCTCTGAAGGCTGACTAATAAACACCCTGCTACGTTAGCGCTTGCCCGAGCTCAGCTTTCTCTAATGGAGCTCATTAGCCCAGCCTTGTGTTCTTGGCACCGCGCGACGTCAGCCAGCGACATGTAATTTAACGCGGTGATTTGATTAGCGAACTGCTAAGGCCGTAATTCTCTCAGAAGTGTGGAGCGGAGGCCATCTTGTTCTCGCTATTGATCCACTTATCAGTGAAGTGTTGTTGTTGATTTTTTTTTTTGCTGTTCGTGTTCAAGGATATTTTGGGGTCAATTTACAATCCCTGGTGTGAGAATGCCGTTTTTCAGCCTAGTGTGAGGCACGTTTGCATCAGAAGGTGTCGTGTTGATCGTTGTAGATGGACAAGATGTTAGCATTGTTCAAGCAGTTGCTGAAGTGTTTATTGGGATTTAAGGCATTATTTATTGGTTGTATGGCTTGAAGGTGAGTAAATAGTTGGCTTTTGTTTAAATATGATGGAAAATTTGAATAAAGAAAGATGTTTGAAGAAATCTATGCTATATATACAGTTGAAGTCAGAATTATTAGCCCCCCTATTTATTTATTTTTTTAATGGAGAGAAGACTTTTTTCAACACATTTCTGAACATAAAAGTTTTAATAACTCATTTCTAATAACAGATTTATTTTATCTTTTATCTTTTTCAAGACACTTCTATACAGCTTAAAGTGACATTTAAAGGCTTAACTAGGTAAATTAGGTTAACTAGGCAGGTTAGGGTAATTAGGCAAGTTATTGTATAACAGTGGTTTGTTCTGTAGACTATCGGAAAAAAAAATAGATGGAAGGGGCTAATAATTTTGACCTTAAAATGGTTTTTAAAAAATTAAAAACTGCTTTTATTTTGGCCGAAATAAAACAAATAAGACTTTCTCCAGAAGAAAAAACATTGTCAGACATACAGTGAAAAATTCCCTTTAAACAGCTCTGTTAAACATAATTTGGGAAATATTTAAAAAAAGAAACAAAAATTCAAAGGGGGGCTAATAATTCTGACTTCAACTGTATGTATATTAGAGGTGTGAACCTACACTGGTCTCACGGTTCGGTTCGGTTACGATTATCATGCCATCGATTCGGTTCAATTCGATATCTCGGTGCATCACGGTGCATTGATGATTCTTTCCCCAAACACAGTTTTATATTTGGGGGTGGGGGGCTGTCTGTATAAACACACACACACACACACACACATAGACACACAGCACCAAGCAAGCGACACAGAGCATCACGCCCTCTGTCATTCACACACATACATGCACACACAAACATAGACAGCAACACACAGCATCGCTCTCTCTCATTCACACACATAAACACACACACACACACGTGCTTGCTCGCTCGGGAGCGATATTGTTAGACCGACCGCTCCCGTTCAACTTACACCAGAGTTACCGACCGCTCCCGCGCTTTATTCGGAAATTTATTACCGCGCCGCAAGAAATCTGGTCTGGTCCAGCGGCTCCCGCCTTACACCCGCGGGAATGCAGACCTTTATCCAGAAGTATCGCCGTATCAGCCGAGAGGTGAGGAAGTCACGCCAGCAGGTCAAATGGGCCACAGCGAGAGAGAGAGAGAGTAATGGAGATTACTTTCATTCTCTCAATCGCAGTGAAATAGGGGCTTCTGCTGTAAGTGTCAGTGAAAGACTGTCCAGAAAACACACACGCAGTGAAATTTTGCACAGTTTGTGCGTCAGGTAGGTGAAGCGTTGTAAACACTACCGCTCGCCTCCCTCGCCATAGTAAGCTACCGCGACATAGCACATAGGAGATAAATGACGTCAGTACATAATAACCGGTTATGATTATTACTGAACCGATACCGAATTGTCCGCGTCTGCATCGGGGTGCACCGCAGAAACAATTAATTTTGACACCCCTAATGTGTGTTTATTTATATATATATATATATATATATATATATATATATATATATATATATAATTTTATTGATTTTTTTTACTTTTTTAAAATTAAAACATAATAGGAATAGAATTTTAGCTAATTTATTTATTTGAACACAAATATAGGAATTATTTAACAATTATAAAATGTATAATTATTGTACAACAGGTGCTAATAAAAACTAATCTAATAAGTAGTTAGCATAACATACTTAAATTGTTATTATTATTATAAATTTTTATTTTACTAAACTGTTTATGTATTAATTTATTCATAAACTATTAATTTTTTCATCTATTTATATGTATTGTTACTTATTATTATTATTATTATTGCTAATAGTATGTCAACATTTTCCGATTATAATAATTAAACATAACACTGATAAGTGCTTACTTTATCCATAAGGCGACTTGCATGAAGGCTGAGACTGTTGAAGAACATCTTCTTGCTGAGCATGTGCATCTCATCCATGGTCATCAGCAGAGAGGAAACACTGGTACCCATGATGCCACTGACAGACAGATTGAGACAGACGTGAGCATCATGCAGTACTGACAGACGTGCTGAAAACCTGACCTGAGCTCTGTGTACCTGATGGTGTGATGGTAGAACTTAAGCAGGTTGGAGAGTTTATAGAGAAGAACCGCACCAGGCTCTGCAATGATCACCTGCTCGATTCGCACCTGGTGGGGGAAGAACATCACATCACTCATCTATTGATTTCTGAAAGATCATGGGTAAGTGACTGAAGACTGGGGTAATGATGATGATGGAAATTCAGCTTTGAGTCGCCGGAATAAATTCAACTCGAAATTCTAAATTCTACTGCCTTAGTGAGCAGAATTGGTTTCTTTTAAAACATTAACTAACTCTTCAAACATTTCTGGATGGTAGTGTATATAAAGATTTCAGATATAAGACAAACATTTATAATGTTTGATACAGCTTCGGTGGCTAAACGTTTACTAAGGAGTTCAATTTGTTAATGGAAAGAATTGTTGTTGTGTTAGCATGCGGTTAGCATTGTATTCAACATGATTTACCATACTGCAAACATTATTTAGCATGATGTTGGCATGAATCCAACTGTTGCTAACAGGTTTTATAAGGTTTATAACAGGTTTAACAATTTGATAATGGGTTGCTACCTTTTTAAACACTATGCTAGTATCGATTCCCTACTGGAAAAAAACAGCTTAAACTAGCCTAGGCTGGTTGGCTGGTTTTAGCTGGTCAACCAGGCTGTTTTAGAGGGGTTTTGGCCACTTCCAGGCTGGTTTCCAGCCATTTCCACCCTGGTCTTAGCTGGTCAGGCTGGGAGTTGACCAGCTAAAACCAGCTTGACCAGCCTAGCCAGGCTGGGAGCCCAGCCAAAACCAGCTATGTCCAGCTTAAACCAGGCTGGTCCATAAATATATACACTAGATGTCGCCTACCCTGCTATTGTCTATTAGAACGAATGCGTCAATAGAGCCGCCATTTTAGTACAGGGTAGCGCTCCTTTGAAATGAATGCGGGACCAAGGTGAAGCGGAGGACTGCGGCCATCCAAAGCCAGAGAAATACACATAAATACATATATCTATGATCGGGAGTTTTCCCGGTGGTCCGTATGCAAATATTTTTTTCAATTACGAAATATTATAATTTTACATCACTTTTCTACATTAATGGATGAGTGACCGCACGGGCATTCCTGACAAAGAGTATGTGTTTGTGTGCATGGAAATGCATTACCCTCCTTCCCTGTTTAATTTGATCTAATCCATGTCCTGAAACACACCCCCTCTCCTGCTTTCTCTTCTCATTCTAACGGAGGGAGCGATCCGTTTGTGAATGAATCTCCGTTATGAACGACTCGTTCACTTAGCTAACAATAATACAAGTTTTGCACGGCAGCATCTTCTTGTCATATTTCATAACATTGTTTGCTTATTTTATTCAACAAAACTAGCATTAGTCTAGAATTTAGTGCGAGTTGGTGCTACTTTGCCTTATGGTGACTGCAGTAAGAGACTGTATTATCATCAATAACTACTTTTTAAGCACAAAAGTTCATAACATACAAAAACATAAAAAATAAAATCTTACCTATGAAATGTTCTGCCTTTGTGCTTTGTTTTCTTTGTTTGCTCGTTACTACAATGCAAACACAGCGCTAAAGTCCAGCATCTTCACATTGGCACACTGTCTTGACTAGTGCGGTTGAATGACTTTTGTCCTAGAAGCACTGTACTAATGTGGCGGCGCTATTGACGCATGCTCAGGGTCCCTATGCGATATCTAGTGTATATATCTATGAGGCTGGTCAAGCTGGTTTTAGCTGGTCATTTTCCAGCCTGACCAGCTAAGACCAAGCTGGAAATGGCCAAAACCCCTCTAAAACCAGGCTGGTCTACCAGCTAAAACCAGCCAACCAGCTGGTTTAAGCTGTTTTTTTCAGCAGGGGTAGCATGTGAACACATTTCTAGCATATTTAACATGTTGCTAGCATAAAGTAACAGCTTGCTAACAGGTTTTATAATGTTTATAACATGTTTAACATTTTCATAATGGGTTACTACCTATATTTACACAACAGATTTCTAGCATATTTAACAATGTTGCTAGCATGAAGCAACATCTTTCTAACAAGTTTTATAATGTTTATAACATTTTGATAACAGGTCTCCTCCGGTGCTCCGGTTTCCCCCACAGTCCAAACACATGCACTTCAGGTGAATTGATGAACCAAATTGGCCGTAGTGTATGTGTGTGAATGAGTGTGTATGAATGTTTCCCAGTACTGGATTGCAGCTGGAAGGGTATCCGCTGTGCAAAACATATGCTGGATAAGTTAGCGGTTCATTCTGCTGTGGCGACGCCTGATGAATAAAGGGACTAAGCCGAAAGAAAGTGAATGAATGAATGTTCAAATATTCATAATAGTGTTATTTCCATCTCACCTTGAGAGGTCTGCACACTCCTTCAGTGATGTGGCCCACGACTTCCTGCATGTTTTCTTCAACGCCTGAACAAACACAGCAGAACAACATATAACCAATTTATATAACCTACAAAAACCTTTAAGCTCCAAAATGTATCCGTTACTTTACTTTTTTCAGTGTTAAAGTAATTTACTTGTAACTAATTACACCCAACACTGTTCCAAGTACACTAGTTTTAACCAGTAAACCTCACTTCCAGTGAATTCAGTGTGTATGTGTTATGTGATTTGGCTGGATGGACATTTACCCTGCACTGTCACTTGTTTGAGCAGGGCTTCCATGTGCTCCTTCTCTGAAGCTGTGGCTTGGTGGAGCCAGGCCAACATGTCCCCAACATACCTGGATGGAGGATTGTAAGTTCAAAAAGATACATGTAAGAATAAACTGAGATGGAAACCCATTGAAATCAGCACAAAACAAAAACAATAGTCTACGAATATCAAATTGGATACTCCAAATTCTAAAGCCTCTAAATGATCAACAATAAAAGATATGCATCCATACATCTCTGCAATGACTCAAATAACATAATAAAAAGGCCATCTAGAATGGCAAATAAAGCGTTCTTGCAGTACTCTCATGCTGCGTTCACACCAGATGCGGAAGAAGTGTCAAGCGCGAGTGATTTACATGTTAAGTCCATGCAAAAGCGCGAATAGGCATCATGCGGCGCGATACACGCGAATGGCGCGGCGCGAATTGCGCGAATGGCGCAAAATGCGCGAATGGCGTGGGCGCGAATTGAGCATTTTGCGCGTTTGACGCGCTTAACGCGCAAATCGCTCGAGTTCAAAAATCTGAACTTCTGCGGACATTCACGCCGCGTTTACCAATCAGGAGCTTGCTCTTGTGGGGGCATGATTGTGACGTAGCACCTGCTGTTGGTGTCCCGGGGGAAATCCTCCAGCCGACACCGACAACACTTCATCAAACTGGGCTTGGCTCAGTCAGAAGCACCGCTGAAAGCCTCCGTCATCCAGGTACAGTTTCTGGAGTTTATGAACTCACAGAGCTGGGTGCATCTCTGAAAGTATCTAGTGGACTCAGACACTGCTACAAACATATCGACGCAGTTTTACAGCCTTCATAAAGCACATAAACACAGTTATTTTCTCAATAAAATCCATGTTAGCCATTTAGCAACGAAGCTACAGTCACCGGGCAGACAGAAGCCCTGCCCATGACGCGAATCCGCATCTGTTTTGAAGTGAATTTGACACGCCAATGAAGCGGAGTTTGACGCGCGAATGAAGCAGAGTCTGACGCGCGAATGAAGCGAGTAAACTCAAATGTTCACGCGTCTATTTACGTGCGAATAGCGCAATTTAGCCTTGCGTTCCGCGTCTGGTGTGAACACGGCATCAGAGTTCATCAAGATTATGTGGATTCACCTTCAATGCCTCCTCCATCTTACACAACTGAAAACGTGCTAGATATAATACTATAAAGTTTCCTAACTGGCAAATGACATGATCTAGAGAGTCTCTGTCATCTTTAATATGCGCGTTCGCGTGATTTCAGGAGGCATAGCTTTGGACGAGAGCGGAGGGGGTATTGTATTTGAAAAATATTATGCTAACCGGTTAGAATTTAGGCAGATCACCTACTGCACCTTTAACTAGGTTAATTAGGCAAGTTAGGGTAATTAGGCAAGCCATTGTATAACGACAGCTTGTTCTGTAGACAGGGCTAATAATATCGACCTTAAAAAAATGATTTAGATAAAAAAAAAACTGCTTTTATTCTAGCTGAAATAAAACAAATAAGACTTTCTCCAGAAGAAAAAATATTATAGGAAATACTGTAAAAAATTCCTTGCTCTGTTAAACATCTTTTGGGAAATATTTGATAAAGAAAACAAAATTCACAGGAAGGTGAATAATTTTGACTTCAACTGTATATGCAAAAAGAAGAGTGAAGAGTGAAGTATACTTTGGTGAAGAGTGAAGAAGAAGAGTGAAGAAAGAAGAGTGAAGAGTGTAGTATACTTTGGGCCTAAAGGTGCAGTATGTAAGTTTGACACCCAGTGGTTGAACTAGGTATTGCACTCCTGGATCAAAACAAACGCAAGCGCGGGTTGCCAGATGGAGTACCGGAGCGAGTGATCTAAACTGTGTTCTAAATAAAAGCAACGACACGAGATAGAGGGAATATTCTCCATATTAAAAAGAGTTTTGGCTCTAACCAACATCTCGAATTGATATATTAGAAACGGCTTCTATTTTTCACAGCTGAACAACAGAAACCTATGACAGTGATCAGCTCAGGTAAACCTCGTGTGCTTTATTCAGTGTTAAATGCTAACAATGTGAGTTTGAATGCCATTTTACAGGACATGTATTGCCATATACTGAAAGCAGCAGCAGATAGTTCACCTCAGATCTGGAAAATACAATAAACCGTTTGAAATTGAACTTCAGAACTAAACACACATGAGTGATTCAGCATCTACATTTAATGATGTTAAAGAGGGTTAACATGTATTCAACAGATTATAAACCTTACCGTTTCGTGAGTGAGTGCACTATTCTGTGCTTCTGAATGGCTGTATTTAAATTTCTGTCGTGTTTCGTCTGGTGCAAACAGCCAAATTGCTCATCACTGCGTATCTCGTCACAAAGCGTGTTGTTAGGACACGCGGTTACAATGTAACCTGCTCACCTAATGTTTACGTTCGTAATATTTATATCATTTGCTAATTAATAACCTCATGTGGAACTGAATCTGCCTCATTTCGACGTCTGATACTGTCCACCGGAGGTCGCATTTTCGGTCACGAGCGCATGCTTTCAGAATGAATGAATGAAATACGCTGTTTTTCAACAAGGCAACCCGGAGTGCTGAATTATAATTGGCTAAACTGGCATTGTGCAGGTTAAATTTACCTAAACACACACAGGGTTCCGGCACGGAAAAACCATTTTCAAAGCAGAATATCTGACTTCAGCACTGTTTTTCAGTTAAACAAGTATGTTCACTTGGGATGTTTCTTAAATATCTGCACACATATTATGGTATTTGTATGCTTTAGAAGAGTCAAAAACTTACATACAGCACCTTTAAGCGTGAGCAATATTAACAGCAATTGATATAAAAAACGCAGGTAGGATCTCAATGGTGACTTGATTAAACACAGAGCCTTTCTTCAGGATTTGTAGTTCCATCCAGTCGAGTTATAGATTTCCTGAGACTCGAGGCCACCACACAGTCAGCTATCATTACACGGCCACCATATCCTTTAATATCAGACAGCAGGGGGAAAGTGCTGTTCTGAGAAGCACCGTTTCCCACTTTTTATCGACACAATGCCGAGAAGCTCATGTTCTGTGCTCGTGTTCCTGTCGGAGGGCGTTCGAAGACCTGACGGGGTGCTGGCCTGGAGGATCCATAGATCTCAACAGCCCGACCTTTCTCTGAACCTGCACTATTAGAGTAATTCCCTGGAAGAGGAAGCGCTTCTCTGAAAGAATCAGGTTGGGTTTAATGTGCTCAGACATTGAATTGGATTTGCAGCTTCGGGATACGTGGTGTTAATCAGCAATGGAGAGGCTTTTAGTGGCTAACAACGGCGTGACCCTTAAAACCACCCCCAATTATAGATGGGGATTGTTTTTAAGGTCCTGCGAAGGGATGAAATGTGGATTTTTTTTATTCGAGGTTTGACAAGATTTTAACTGAAATATGAAGACGGGCGGGACATGTTGTAGCTCCTATCTCTTTTTAAAAAAAACTGCCAATAGTGTTTTAGTTTATCCAAGCAGCAACATCCCGCTCTCCCTTGTGAAGCTAATACAGTAGTAAATGAAACTGCAATTCATCGACTGGCCTTTGGGGGCTGGCTCCAGAAACTCCAGATGTTCACTGACTGCCATGTTAAAATGGCCATCTTTACAGCTGATAAAAACATGTTTACAGCCTGGTACAAAAGACGGTTTTGGTGCATATAACTGATATTACCCTTCATAACAACTGTGAGGCGAGGTTATAATAGTTTTGGATTTTTCATTAGTTTTAATTTTTATTTCGTTTAGACTTTTTGTTTGTCAAATTCAGTTAGTTTTTAGAGATAGATTAACTACTTTTTATATTTTGAAATTAGGTAGTTTTATGGCCCGTTTCCACTTAGAGGTACGGTACGCTTTTATAGCCGTTTCCACTGTCAAAAGGCATACCGAACCGTACTGTACCACTTTTCCGGCACCCTTTCGAAAAGGTACCAAACACGAGAAATGGTACCAAAAGGTGGAGCTACACGCGCAGCTGAACGCTGATTGGTTACAGAGATACGCCATGACCTCGTGGAGCTAGCCTGAATGAAAACAAAGGAACCGCCATGTTTTCAATACACAGCCGAGACAACTATATGCATATAATACCGAGCCATGGTCGACCCGAGCTCAAACAAACCTTGTCGTTGTCGTGATGAACAGCCACAAAGCCCAGAAGAACAAAATCTGCCGTGTCCTGTTGCTGCTTTACGAGGCCGTCTAAAAGTGCGAGCGGTCGCGATCGCATCTATATTTGATATAACGAACTTCTTGAGCTGAGGATAATAACGTGTGTGTGTGATTATTGAAGTGTCTTCGATGTCTGATCCTTTAAGAAAAGAAAAGGACAAACGCGAGAGTGAAGCGCGAAAAAAAGGAGAAGCCCAAGAAAACACAGGAGCAAATTGTTTCAGCAACCTGAATCACGAACAAACTGCCATGTTTATCATCGCCTTTTGGACTATTATGAACTCGGAATGACGGTATTAACGTTACTAACTAACAGTGGCTACATGTGCCGGTGAAGATTACAAACACAGATGAGAGGTTTGCTCTGACTGTCGGCTATGTTGCGTGTTGTTTTTGAACTCAAATGTCTGCTGTGTGTAGTTTTCCTGTAATTAGTAACATATCGGAGACTGTGAGGGTCTGTATGTGTTCATATATGTTGCATTTATTTATTTTATATAATTGCAGACATTAGGCTAATTCGCACTGTCATTGATCTGCAGTTATAATCAAATCATGTTCATAGAAAGGTTAGTAATAAGCATTATACACAAGTATTTATACGTTTAAAGCATCAGTTTTGTGAGAAGTGCTTCTCATATGATTTGTGAACGACCTGTACGGCTTTACTGTAGACATTTATTCGAGCGAGAATGACGACGTCTGAAACTCTCTGTCCAGTCTGATCTCACGAGGAAACGTAAGTATTTTACGTTTTGTCAGTTTAGTGGCTAATTCGTTCAGTTCAGTCGTACGAAAATGTACGATTTTAAAAAGGAGGCGTGGCACCTAACCCCACCCCTAACCCCAACCGTCATTGGGATAAGCAAATCGTACTAATTTGTACGAATTAGATCGTAGTGGAAATGCAAGCCTGATAATGATGACCTGTACCGTACCAGTCAGTGGAAACGAGCCATTAGTAAGGTTTTTATTAGTTTCAGTATTAGTTATAGTTTTTTTTTGCCTAAATAAGGATATTTGTTAGGTGCAAGATTCAAAATAAAAAAGACAACCAAAGATACATTTTTGAAACATGTATTCAGAGGACACATGACCACTATCATCAACTACTATCTACCCATCCTCAAATTAAAATACAACAGTACTGTGGCCAGGAAGCGCAAAACAACATTACAAAGTGTGAAACACTTTTACGAAGCTCGGGCAAATTTACGTTTTGGAAAACATTTTTACTTATCATAAGACACAATTACACAGGAAAAACGATTTTAAAAACGAAGTTGTTCCCAAGGGTTTGATGATTGGGGTCGCTGGATTTCCGATTATTTGCAATGTTTTCTTACAGGAACATAAATTAAAAAAAATTACTGGTGAGTTACTGATGTGCATTAATGCTATTTATATTTTTTTTTCTTTAAAAAAAGCGGGAATCTCATGCGACAATACAAAACAGAATTGCTGCTTCAGACTATTTCAGGCATATGGACAGATAGTGGAGCAAAGCCACACTACATGCAACTAGATCTTCCGTAGTTAAGTGAATTGGATAATAAGTGTGCAACATCTTCACGTTAGAAAGCTTGTTTTATGCGGGAATGTAACTGATATGATATGCTGCAATGGCTCCTTTAAATACGAGATCAATGTAGCAAATTTTGACGCTCTCGCCACCGGAGCTGAAGGCAGACAGCGTTGACGACAGGGCAGCCAGAGCGACCTTTGACGCTCTCGCTGCTTTCGGTGTGAACGTACAGTTACACTTTTCCCCATTCAAAAGTATACGAGTGACATGTCTTGTGTATTCTATAGACCTTTTTCTTGGCTGCTGCATGGAGGGCGCTATAGCAATCAGCGTCTTCCGGTAGAATGTTTAGAACTTCCATTTACAGCGCTTACAATAGGTCATTTGCGCTCCGAAAATGGGTTTCAATAGCGTTTTGAGTGGATTACGGAGTGTTTTTGTGACACACAACTTTAAAAGGTGTGTGTTAAAGCCGTTATAATCTGTCAGATGTGGTTCAAGCGCGAGAGAAAAACGTTCTCCTAGTTTACGAGTCTGCCGTCAGAAATGCAGTGTGTGTGTTTTCCCGGCCTGTCACACACACGCAGTACTTCACTGCATCATAGATCAAACCAGATTACTGGCATGAAACTTAACAGGAATGCAAGTCATGCAATTTACAAAAATGACTAATAAAAGTGCGTTACTGATACTCTACTGGCTGATTTGCATGTTGATTCTAACCGGGAGGCGTTTATGTTTTATTTAGTGTGTTGTGTAACGATAGTAGTTTACCACGGTTTGCGTTTTTCTGTCATTTCAAAATGTCACTGTATTTTCACTTTGTCACAGTTATTAAATCAGTGTGTTATTGGGACAGTACAGGCTACGTGTGTGTGTCAAACATTTATGGTGAATCACATTTGGTTGGATTGGTTATATATTTAAAAAAAAGAGAGAAACTGTTGACTTTAGCGATGATGAGGCTTCATTTAAACGGCAGAAGATGCCGTCGGACAGCGAGGGGGAAATGCCTCACAGCCATCCTATTAGATTACATTTTTTAAAAGGATCAGTCCAGGAGGTGGCGCTGATCGACAACAGTATTAGTTCAAAGATGATAAAAGCAGGTATAATAGATTAAAACTATCATTTCAAAGCTGTCCAAATGTGACTGTTTTTATACGCATCAGCTGCCGACCGGAAGTTCTTAGCATTCTCATTGCGCATACACGCAAAGCATAATTGGTAATTTTGCATTCTAGGTCTATAGCAGGAGTGGGCAAACTCGGTCCTGGAGGGCCATTGTCCTGCACAGTTTTGCTCCAACACTAATCAAACACACCTGAACATGCTAATCAGTGTCTTCAAGATCACTAGAAATCTATAAGCAGGTGTGTTTGATTAGAGTTGGAGTTAAACTGTGCAGGGCATCGACCCTCGAGGACCAAGTTTGCCCACCCCTGTTCTATAGCCTTTGGTTTACTTCTATGATCTACTTTATGTATTAAATAAATTTACAAAGATAAAAACTAAGGACGTTTTTGCTCCTTTTAGTTTGTTTCAGTTAGTTTTGTATGTACACAATACAGTTTCATTTACTTCTAGTTTTTTTTTTTTTTAAACTCTTTTTATTTTTATTTCAGTTAACAAAAAAGTTTTTTAATTCTAGTTTTTTTGTTTTTTTAATTCGTTTTCATAAACTATAATAACCTTGCTGTGAGGGGAGTTTTTTTAATAACTCATCCGATTCGTTTACATTAAGTTATATTAAGTCTGCATAATTAAAGGTGTGGCCACGTGAGTGACAGCTAGGTCTCGCCGGTCGCAGTCATATCACCTCAGCTGATTCCGGCTGATTAGCCGCTGAGGTCATGTAGGTATCGCAGCAGCCCGGAGACCTCCAAGTGGGAGGTATTACACTGCAAGTAGAATTGGGTGACGTCCAAGTGGGAGGGATTTACACCACAGGTGGGCTGGGTTAAGGTGGTGTAGGTGGAGTAAACGTTAATATAAATACATCAGGTTACTGTGAGGTTGGGTTTAGGGTTGGGGTAGGTGTAGACATTCATAAAGCACAATGAAATTGACATGACCACGACAAAAAAAGGTCAGCCGAACATGTCTCCTCCGGGTCCCTGTACTTTGGAATGGGATGTTGTGGTCTGTACCTCATGGGATCGTGAGAGTGCATCTCTATGGGTCTCGGTGTGCCGCCTGGGCCTCCGCGGGTCAGGGCATCAATAAAGCCTCGGACCACAGCAGAACGCCGCGCCGTCCCGAACTCATCCAGTGTGTACCTGAGAGAACAAACAACAAAAATGAGCATACGATTATGAATTCAAAGGGGCTATGCTCGGCTGATTATTTATTTTTGCCTAATTCTGCACAGATTTATGCGTAAGTATCATAACTAAAAACGTGAAACGTTATATAAAAAATAATACCTTTTTAAAATTTATTGAAGGCTTGAAATGCAAATCCAATTAGATACAAATATTTGTTAACCAAAGCAAGTTTCTCAAATAATATATCAACTTAAAGACAGAAAATATTACTTTACAAACTGTATTGTAAATAAATCATACAAATATTTGCATATATATATATATATATATATATATATATATATATATATATATATATATATATATATATATATATAATATATATATAGTTAGTTACAATAATGATATAAACAATTAGTTACAATACTGATATTGTGAATTAGTTACAATAACGATATTACCAATTACTTACAATACTGATATAAACAATTAGTTACAATAATGATATTACCATTTAGTTACAATACCAATATTATCAATTAGTTACAATACCAATATTATCTATTAGTTACAATAACGATATTATCAATTAGTTACAATTCTGATATTATCAATTAGTTACCATACTGATATTATCAATTAATTAAAATACCGATATAATCAATTAGTTACAATACCAATATTATCAATTAGTTACAATACCAAAATTATCAATTAGTTACAATACTGATATTATCAATTAGTTACAATACCGATATTACAATTTAGTTACAATACCAATATTATCAATAAGTTACAATAATGATATTATCAATTAGTTACAATTCTGATATTATCAATTAGTTACCATACTGATATTATCAATTAATTAAAATACCGATATAATCAATTAGTTACCATACCGATATTATCAATTAGTTACAATACCAATATTACCAATTAGTTACAATTCTGATATTACCAATTAGTTATAATATCGATATTACCAATTAGTTACAATACCGATATTATCAATTAGTTACAATACCGATATTACCAATTAGTTACAATTCTGATATTACCAATTAGTTATAATATCGATATTACCAATTAGTTACAATTCTGATATTACCAATTAGTTACAATACTGATATTACCAATTAGTTACAATACCGATATTATCAATTAGTTACAATTCTGATATTATCAATAAGTAGGCCCACACGGAATCTGTGCGTGCAGAATTCCGATTTCCGCAGATTTTTAGCCCATCATTAATTCTGTTTATTTACTTGAGTAAATGTGTGTAAATCTGAATTTATTCAGTTTTTAAATTACACATATTTCACATATTAAGGTTTTAGTTATGAGATTCTCAAAATAATTCCGCAGAAATCCACTGATTTTTACCACAATTCTCCGCAGAAATTGCAAAAAATGTCCGCAGATTCCGTCTGGCCCTATCAATAAGTTACCATACTGATATTATCAATTAATTACAATACCAATATAATCAATTAGTTACTATACTGATATTATCAATTAGTTACAATACCAATATTAGAATTGTTACAGTACCGATATTACCAATTAGTTACATTACCGATATTATCACTTAGTTACAATACCAATACTGTCAATTAGTGCTAATTAAAATATCGTTAATTAGTTATCAACGATAGTTGAGCTTCAGAACAGTTAAGAAATCAATATTTAGTGTAATATTTTTTGATTTTCAGTAAAAAAAGAGAGCTCCGTTTATGTTGACTAATTGTCATTTTCATCTAGACAAAGAAGCTGTAAATGACAATAATTTCAATTGGAATTTAATTGAAAGATACGTCATCAGACCTTCGCAGATTGCAGCAAAAGATACGATTTTACTTTTACCTAAACCCATACCTAATAAATCCAGAGAAACTGAATTTTCAAGTGGTCTTAAAAATTTATTTATTTATTAATAATTAATATGACTATTCTAGTGCTGAAATAGATGCATTTAAAGTAAGTTTATCAAGGTTTTCATTGTTCCAGGCCAGCTAAACACCTTTAGATGACCAATCAGAAACAGTAGTGGATTTTAAAAATATGTTGTTTGGTATATCACTAGCATAAACAAGATTAAATGCCCGGGCCATAAAACAAAACAGACACTGCAAGACCTTCAAAATAGCCTCTGAAATCTGCCAGAGAAAAAAAATACTTTAGGTTAGAAAGACCCAGGGTCACACACATCCACACAGACAAAAACAATGGAGGGCCTGGATTGGCAGTTAGGAAATGTAGCTGTGTTTTGATCTACGGGCTGAGAACGACCCTGCGCAGACTAAACAGTAGCGACCACAGTGGCCAGAGAAAAAGGGAGGAGAGCAAAGACTGAGAAGTTTGGCAGAGATTCCAGGAACTCTGGAGGTCCCCGTCCTCAAGCTTTTCTCCTGTGGCCTTGGACTACCTTAGATAAAATGGACATGTGTTGGGAGATTGAAGGAGAGGGTGACAGAGCGGAATAAAATAAAGCAGGACACAAAGAGAGAAGAGAGAAAACATGAGAGAATCGAGGAGAAATGTGAGTCTGTCCCTGTATGCACCTTGAGAAACTGTATGGTCTACAGAAAGATAAAGTAACGTTTTCGGAAATATAGAAACGCAAACAATGAGAGACAATCTGAACAGTTTGGCATTACTAAGAGATTTTCCAGGATGTGTTTTTTTTCACTGATCTCCTGCACAGGATGAAGAGATGAGGAACTCTAATACGATAAAACCAAGAACGTTCACAGACATCCGACGCTCAATCATTTAATTCTCTAAAGAATGTTTTCACATTAAAATAAACATATTGTATGGAAGGTAATTCCTGCCAATTTTAAATAAATCAAATAAACATTGGAACTGTTCCTCTTGCTGTACCAATGCAGCAGCTGTTTCACGTAAAAGCTGACTAACAGTTTTTGCCATTTTACTTCTGTTATATATACAGTTATACAATATATACAGAATTATTAGCCCCCCTTTTAAATATTTTTTTCTTTTTTAAATATTTCCTAAATGATGTTTAACAGAGCAAGGAAATGTTCACAGTATGTCTGATAACATTTTTTTCTTCTGGAGAAAGTCTTATTTGTTTTATTTCGGCTAGAATTAAAGCAGTTTTTAATTTTTTTAAAAACATTTTAAGCTAATTTTTTTTCCCGATAGTCTACAGAAGAAGCCATCATTATACAATAACTTGCCTAATTACCCTAACCTGCCTAGTTAACCTATTTAACCTAGTTAAGCCTTTAAATGTCACTTTAAGCTGGATAGAAGTGTCTTAAAAAATATCTAGTCAAATATTATTTACTGTCATCATGGCAAAGATAAAATAAATCAGTTTTTAGAAATGAAATAATAAAACTATTATGTTTAGAAATTGGGACAAAAAATAAACAGGGGGGCTAATAATTCAGGACGGGGGGCTAATAATTCTGACTTCAACTGTATATTCTTTTCCCAGAGCAAATGTCTAATGATTCTCAGATATATATTTATTTATTATTATTTTTTTGTGATTTTATTTTATTCGAATTAAATTATTTATTTATTTTTTAAATAATGTATTTATTTTTATATATTTTTTTCTTCTTTTATTTAATTTAATTTATATTTTATTTTATTAAATTAATTTATTTTATTTATTTATTTGTTTATTTAAAGTTTTTTTTTTAATTAATTAAAGTATTATATTATAATAGTACATAGTATTTTTTTCTAGTGTTTGTTAAAAAAAAACTAAGAAAGTTTTTATTTAAAAAGCTACTTTCTCCAAATTTATTTATTTTTTATATATATATACTGTATTTATGCATGATTTTTAAGGCTGTCATTAAAAATCATGGAGGTCATACAAACTACCAGATAATGTAGTTTTTTTGTTGCGTATCCTCCTAGGCCCCGAGTGTCCACATACGTGGACAGCACATTTTTAGCTCTTAAGTGGCTATTTAAAATACTTTGAATGTTTTATATTTTGTTCCAGACATGCAGTGTCATCCTGCAACTGTTTTGCAGCATATGAAATGTCCCAAACCCTATTTTTAACTGTCCAAAATGGGAATTTTTTTTGCTGATAGTCAAATTCTATGTTAAATATGCAAAAAGAAAATTTGGGAAAAAGTGTTTTATGTAAATTCGGACCACGAGTCCACATATATGGACATAATTTTTCTATAAAAGTACATTATATCAAAGGATGATACTTAGGTTTTTATTCTAATTAGGTTCCAATACGCCAAAATAGCAAAGAGAAATAAAAAATGCATGTAAAAAAACACCTTGGGCCTTAAGAGGGTATACTCATTTTTGCTTCACCCTAATTTGAGTGAAACAAAACAAAAACAAAAAAAAATAGTAATTATTTTGTTAACCTTTTATGTTATATGTGAAACAGATATTTTAGATATCAGATTTATTAAACTTAGTCTTGTGAACATTTTGGAAATTGTCTGTTTTCATTGGGATATTGTTTTAAAATGTTACTTTTCAAAGGGGATGTACTCATTTTAATTCATGTTTAACTCAATATTGCAATTCATTCTGTCTAATGTTAGTTATCCGTGCTGTTTTCCTATTGGAATTTTCATCCCAAAATGGCCGCCGCGTGACACTAGCGGCATCTAGTGGCTGTTTCCCAAATAGCAACAGAGTGTCGCCAAAGAGCTTAGAATCACCAAGAGGCGACACTCAATAGAACGTTTAGAGCAATAGAGCAGCGCCCAGCAACAGCCCCACGATTCCGCCATTCTGGAGTGAAAGCGATCAGCTGTCTATTGGATCTTATTGCTGTCGCGATTGCAAGCAGCTGCTTTGTTTTTTTATTTATTTGTTTAAAAAGTGCATTTGAGCTAAGGTCCAGCCTGAAAGACGACAACACAACAATTACTACCACAATCATCAGCACTTTTAATAGTTTATTTTACAGACTTATAATATGCTGTTGTTCTTTCGGAATTTTCATTCCAAAAAGGCCACCGCGTGACACTAGCGGCATCTAGTGGCTGTTTCCCAAATCGCACTAGAGTGTCGCCTCATTCTATGCTCTTTGGTGTCGCCTCTTGGTGATTCTATGCTCTTTGGTGTCGCCTCTTGGTGATTGTATGCTCTTTGGTGTCGCCTCTTGGTGATTGTATGCTCTTTGGTGTCG
>LR812533.1:4977521-5042521 GCA_903798195.1 Danio kyathit
CCTATTAACCCTTGTGTATTACTCCGCCCACATAGAGTGACAGCAGATCAATAAACTCACTAGAGTTTGACAAATATTGCAGCTATTGGACAACATCATGTACTTTTGAGGCTTTTTTAGTCATGAATGTAGTTGTTTAGATCGCAACTATGCTGCTTATTTATAAGGACAGTACTATTTTAAATATTTATAATTTCAGAGATACAGTGTGTCATACTGAGCAGAGCATCGACGGTTGACGTCCATCCACAAGATGCCGACAGAGACCGCACAATAAGCCCTTAGAGGAGAAAAACTGTCAAATCTGTTCAAACCACAGCTGATCAAAACATTATAAAACTGGTAAGTCACTTTCTAAGGGGCAGATCACACTTTTTCTCAGCGCCATTTTTGAATGGTTTACTAACGGCCGCGAGTGTTTTGCGCGCTGCTTATGTGCCCTGCGTGCTTCTCGTTTTAACCGGCTGCTGCGCCTGTGCGTTCGAAGTTGAAAAAAGTCAACACTAAGCAGAGAAGGCACATTACTTCAGTCGCGTCGGTTTCATTCTTCAATTAAACGAAAGCAGAGGCGGGGTTTCCGTTGAGGTGACAGCAGTGTTTGTGTTGTCAAGATGACTACAAAGACTTTTGAAGATGGAGGACAGACTAGTGGTTGCTGTTTTGAGTTATCCGGAGCTGTATGAATTTCCAAATCTTCAATATCACAATATTATTAAATATTAAAATTAGTGGTGGGCCGTTATTGGCGTTAAGGTGCTGCGTTAACACGAGACTCTTATCGCGTGATAAAAAAAAATATCGCCGTTAATCTATTCTCAAAGTTGGGTGAGAGCTGGGTCTTTTCTACGCAAGCTATGATGACTTTCACCTTGATAGTTTAGCGCGGATGTATACCTGACCGGTGAGCCGTCTGGGAAAGAAGTGCCCTTCTGAATCAAATCAGCAGGATGCCTGACTCTAACTGCAGTTGAGCAGTTTCACTTGAACTCACGAACATTTCATTCATGCCTTCGTGACAAACTGGGGTATTAGACGCAAATAAATGAGTAAGGACAGGTGAGAGTGTTAAGGAATTGAATAACACCCCAAATGAGAAGAAAAAAAACTTCCGCATTTCGCGATGTGTCTGTGTGTCTGTGCGGTCCTTTACTGACAGCCGCCTGTGTGGATCTTGTCGGAAAATATGGCGAAAAGTCCTACATGACGCTAATAGTTTGTCAGTATTCCACGGCTCAATTCCATTTCTGTTTAGTTCAGTTATGACTTTACTCGCGTTAAGTAATAAAAAAAATCGCTGTTTACATGGTGACTCTTAATCAGAGTATTGATTTAATCGTATTAAAGTATTGTTGCCCATGTAAACATACTCAATGCTTGACACACCGTCAGGGCTCTGTGAACTTGCCTTTGTGAAGCAGCATTTTCTGTATGTATGTAGATCAAAAGCAAGTATGAAATCGCTGTTTGGAGCTTATGTAGGCCTACAGTTCAACATTCATGTTTAACTGAATAAACAGTTAGTAAACACAAGTACATCTTATTGAACATCATTTATTTTCATCACCAATTATCATAGTAGAACAGTTTCTCAAGCAGTTTGTGATGCACTTTGGAAACAGGAGATGAGCCCCTGGTCTAATGCGTCACCCGGCTTGAGAAACCCGTTCTCAAAGACTTATTATTTGGGTAGCACACATATTCTGAATGCCTTCGGCAGAATTCAAATGAGCCATTTTAATCATTTTAATCTAGATTAAAAAAATGAATCTATGCCCACCTATAATTAAAATTATACCAATATCAACAGCAGTGTTTGCGCACAATACGCAGCTGATTCAGTCATTGCCTAGCGACATTAAAAGCGCACCGCACTTATTTTTTTTAAGTCAACAAAAAAGGCAGCGTGGAGTTTTTAAAACGGAAAAGCGCGTTGGGCGTGATCGTAGGGGGTCACACACCGTATGCGCCGCACGGCGCGCACGTGACAGTTGGAAGTATCGCACACCAGACGCGCACATTCGCATGTTATTTAAAATGAATCTATTCAGATGGCGCTCTGCGGCGCGGCAGAAATATAAACAATGTCCTGAGTCGTAGCTGGGCGCCGGTGTGCGTATCCTGATAGAAACCTACGTTTAGAATTCTGAAATACATGGTGCTGCGTGGCGCGACGCTGCGGTGACTGACCTCCTTCAGTCGATCTCTCTCTTTTGTATGTCGCAGCGCTGTATTTATAACATAGTAATTGTAGTGTATTGAGAGTGAGATGGGACTTACACATGTGTTTGTGTGTGTATCTCTGTGTGTGTGAGGGAGAGTGTGTGTATGTGAGAGTGTTTGCATGTGTATCTGTAGGTGTATGCGTCTGAATATGTGTGTTTGTGTATCTGTATGTGCGTGTATCTGTGCTTGTGTTTCAGTGTGTGTCTGTCTGTTTGTGTGTACCTGTGTGTGTGTCTGTGTGCGTGCATGCATGTGTCTGTTTGTGTGTCTGCATGAGTGTCTGCGTGTGTGCGTCTGTGTGTGTGTGTGTGTGTGTGTGTGTGTGTGTGTGTGTGTGTGTGTGTGTGTGTGTGTGTGTGTGTGTGTGTGTGTGAAGAACTCACTTATAAAGAACAGGCCGATCCTGGAGAGACTCCATAGCCTGACTCAACACAGGAGGAATATCACATGTTTCCTGAGTCAACCCTCTGCACTCGTCTGTACACACGTACACGCGCACACACACACACACACACAAAGAGAGAGAGACATCTATATCAGCTCATTTCATAATAAAACACATTAACAATCACTTACAATTGTATTATTTAAAGGGACAGTTCACCCAAAAACAGAAATGCACTCACTGATCCCCCTGAAGTGTTTCCAAACATTTGTGAGTTGTGTCGAACACAAAAGGAGATATTTTGAAGAATGTTGGAAACCAGTAGACACTAACATCCTTAGTCGAAAAAAAAACTAACGCTTTAATTTAACGGTGGTGTAGTTACACATGTACCATGGTCTAGATACAATCCTAACTCGAACTCAAACACACATTCCAACCCCAACCATATATTAAGTATGTGAAATTAATGAATATTAATTAGTGGTTAATTGAATAGTTACACTGAAACTACGTCACATTAAAATAACGTGTAACCGTAAAACAAATATCAGGATAGCTCGATGGCTTTTAACATTCTTCAAAATATCTGCTTTTGTGTACCGCAGAAATCAGAGTCTTAAAAGTAAAACAGCCACACTAACAATACTATTCATGCTAGAAACATGCTAATTCATACCAGTGTTTACAGTTTGGGGGTGGGGGGTGGGGGGCTGAGGAGGGATTGGGGGTGCGGCGCGGCTGTTCAGACTGACACCGACACAAGGAGTCATGGTGTTAATTTGTTTCTTTTAATGACAGCAGTAAAAAAACAACAATTATCTGAACTGTACAACCATATAAGCTACAAATGAACATTTATTTTTATATCTTAGGGTGCTTTCACATATGTGGTTCGATTCATTTGGTCCGGACCAAAGGCAACAAATGATACATTGTAGCATTTTTCTGCCCTTTTGGGTCCCTTTCACACCACACTGATTGCTTTGGTCCGAACCAGTTGAAACGAACCAAAATGCAGTCATGTGACAAAATCTACATCCCTCACTGGCCAGATGTTATTGAACGCATTTCCTAAACTGCTTTTCAATTGGTCAGAATTCACGTGGAACTACCGCAAATAAACAAACCTGCAGACACACAATGTCGCTGCGCTGGCTGACGCAGTATCCCTGCTCATAGTATACTATGTAGTTTGTATGCATCACTTTAGACAAACTATACATTTCGAAAATGAAGGGCGGCTGGGGCTGGAAAACAATGTTTTAATGCATTGCAATCGGCGAAAGCATTAGGAGAAGGCGTGAAATAATTTAGCTAAACTGCGACATGGTCATCTTTCGGAAATATCACCAATGATCCATCAGGTAATGTTTCTCCCTCCCTCCCTCCCTCCCTCCCTCCCTCCCTCTCTCTCTCTCTCTGTTTAAAACTGTTGGTAAAGCGCTGTCAACAAATATTTTTCCTCCAAACCCCATAAGATAGACATTGCATCGCACTACGGCAGCTGGATTAGTCCAAAAAGGCGCAGTACTTTGTGCGGTTGGGTCTGTTTTAGTTTAGATCACGTTCTCACCACAAACTAACCGCTCCAGGGTTCGTTTGAAAGCGTACCGAGACCACCTCTTCAAGCAGGTCTCGGTACGCTTTTGGTGCGCACCCGAGTGCGATTGCTACGTTCTCATCTGCCCAAACGAACCGCACCAAGAGGGAAAACGAACTCTAGTGCGATTCAACCGAACTAAATAAGGCAGGTGTGAAAGCACCCTTACTCACAAAGTGTGCAGCTTTTGTCACTGCAGTGTATCTTTATGGGCTTCTGGAAGAACATTTCAAGTACACTACTAGTACATTGATGTTAGTATGCTTACTAAATAAAGTATACTTTCATACTTGACCTTTGCTTAAGTATACTTCTTTTTCCTATTTACTGACTTACCAAGATCAGTCTTGTATAGCGAGGGAGTATTGCTGCTCTGACAGCCAAGTTGGGTCAAAGCTAGGGATGCTCCGATCAGGAGTTTTGCAGCTGATATTGAGTACCGATTCCTTCTCATTGTGATCGGTTGATTCTGAGCACCGATAATAATGCTTCAAGCTTTATAAAGCATTGAGCACTAAAAATTAACATTTATTTTTATATCTTACCCACAAAGTTTGCAGCTTTTGTCACTGCAGTGTATCTTTATGGGCTTCTGGAAGAACATTTCAAGTACACTACTAGTACATTGATGTTAGTATCCTTACTAAATAAAGTATATTTTTATGCTTGACCTTTACTTAAGTATACTTCTTTTTCCTAAGGGTGTATTTACTGACTTACCAAGATCAGTCTTGTATAGCGAGGGAGTATTGCTGCTCTGACAGCCAAGTTGGGTCAAAGCTAGGGATGCTCCGATCAGGAGTCTTGCAGCTGATATTGAGTACCGATTCCTTCTCATTGTGATCGGTTGATACTGAGCACCGATTCTAATGCTTCAAGCTTAAAGCATTGAGCACATTTATGGAAAAAGTATGAACTTTAAGAGGAGATCTTGCCCTACCTAAGAGAATAAATGAAGGATGCTGCATATAATCCCTTCAACACGTCTTTTATAACCATTTAGGTGTGAATGTGTCATGGCCAGAATCAGTTTACAGAAAATTATTCATTTATACATTTTACTTCGGCTTAGTCCCTTATTCATCAGGGGTTGCCACAGTGGAATGAACCGCCACAGAAAATAATAAACAGATATAAAAATTATGAAAAATTACAATGTAATTAGGAAACACTGCAAATGACGAAAGAAGAATTCAACATGTTTCAATCAAGAACAAGTTTGGAGCGCACACTTGATGCATAAGAGTTAAAATGCACACCTATAAATCTAATACTACTTTACTAAAAGGAAAGAGGCCTAAAAAACTACTGTTTATAGCAGTGGTGGGCAAACTTTTTAGACCCGAGGGCCACATCATGTTTTGCAAACCAAGTGAAGGGCCACATGTCAAATCCTTCAAAATATTACTTTTATTTATAGTGGCAGTATGCATGGAATAATATGTAATATCGGACAGAATCATGTCACATTAATACAAAACTGATTATGTTAATAACAGTTATAATTGAGTCAAATTTACAAGTCAAATTAATTTGCACTGCTATTTATATTTACTTATTAATCATCATAAAACTATAAAGTATAATAATACTATCAATAATAATAATAATGTAATAATTTTTACAGTGGAGAATAGAAAAGATATTGTCTGATAGAAAAAATCTCCTATTAACACATTAAAAATAATTCTTAGTTTACTATTCCGTCAAATGTACATTAATCTACTTTGCACTGCTTTTAGAATATACAGATCAATCATCATAAAACTTGATGAAACCACAAATCTTTGATAAAAGAACTTTTTAAAGTGGATGTATGCATGGAAAATATATTTTATGACAAAATTAACACGTTTAACCAGCAATTATTATATAATTTGAGTCAAATTCACAACAATCTCATTTGAGCTTGTATTAATATGCTCATATCAATCATAAAACTATGAAATAAAACGGAAGAAGAATCTGAGGGCGTACTCACACTATGTACAGGTGCATTAAACCGGGCCGGAGCATGCTTGTCCCCCCTCCCGTCTCCCCCGACGGCCCGCACTCACATTACATTCGGGCCTGAGCACGTTTGCTTTATCGATGATGCGCTGTTCAGTTTAAGAAGAGCTCTCGCAAAAAAAAAAAAAAAAAAGAGAGAAGCGCATTTTGCGTGAAAGTGCATTTTAATATCCGAGAGTGTGTTCTAATTCTACTGGTTGCGCTAACTGTATTGCGTGCAATACTGCCACCAAATGGCGTTCACTTGTATTGCATCATTAATTTACTAGTTCTGAAACCAAACCATTACTCAGAAGCAGCATTTTAAAAACTCCCTCGTGGGCCGGATGAAAGTGTTCAGCGGGCCGCATCTGGCTGTAGTTTGCCCACCTCTGGTTTATAGCAATGAGTGTATTACAAGAAGTTATATTATTCAATATTCATGTTAAAAAATAAAGGTTTATTTATCTAATAATTCCAGCCAGCTTTTAGTGAACTTGCAATATTGTCAACACAGAACTTTCGGTTGATATACGAAATATTTTGCTCGTCTCCAGCTATTGACAGCAGATCCCTCAATGAGAGAGAGGGATTTGCACTTGCCATATCTTTACTGCTCTATTCATTTAACCTGAATATAACGCTTAGACCATCACTGTGCCTTTCGCAATCTATTCTCTTGTTCATTGACTCTCGTCGACATGATTTCCGGGTATTTTAACTCATTTTTGGGGATCACGGAGCCGGTATAAATTTGCGGGAGACTCGTGGAGCTTCCGGGAGAGATCAGTAGGCCCCAAGCGTTGGATGAGACGCTAGATAGAGGTGATAGCTCCGCTCGCGTCACAGCAGCGCAAAACAGTGGAAATACAATGGCTGCACTTGCCTCAAAGAGAACATCGCACGAGTCGCGCCAATAAACTGTAAACAGGTCGCACCGCATCTGTATATATTTTAGCTGTTGTGACTCTTACGCATCGATCACTCAGGCCCCCACACATCATTTACCAGTGTTGTGGCTGCTGTAGGCTATGCATATACGGGGGGGGTGTGCACGTGCGTCTTCGGTCCTGTCAGATGTGGCGCGCACTCTCAATCCCATACAGCAGAGAGTGGCTATGTAGAACTTATACGCGATTCAGAGAGCAGAAATTTGTAACCGCGCGACCATGTAGAGTCAGAAAACACATGACGTTGTGTAAATAAGATATTACATATGGCTATTTAGCTTGTTTATTAAAAGAAGTTGTGATCTGGCGCTATATATAAAATACAATTAACTTGACTTCAAGAGGGGCGGGCAAAGCCGTTGGGAGGGCGGGGCGCCCCGCTATGATAATGGTAGGGGAAACACTGCATACTAAAATCATGCTAACAACATGCAAGTTCATACAAAAACATGCTAATTCATACTAAAACCATGCTAACATATACTAGAAACATTCTATCACAATGCTAATTCAAACTATAACCATGCTAATTTATGTTAGCAACTGTCTAGAAACCACTCAGAACTCCTTAGCAACTGCCTATCAACACTTTAGCAACCGCCTAGCAACCACTCAGAACACCTTAGCAATCACCTAGAACACCCTAGCAACACCTTAGAAACCGCCTAGCAACACCTTTGCAACCACCAATAACACCCTAGCAACTGTCCAGCAACACTTTCGTAACCACTCAGAACATCCTAGCAACCACCTAGCAACACCTTAACCGCCTGGCAACCATTCAGAACACCCTAGCAGCTGCTTAGCAAACAAAACATATTAACCGCCTAGCAACGCTTTAGTAACCACTCAGAACACCTTAGCACTTGCCTTATTAACCACGAAGAACACCCTACCAATGCCTTAGAAACCACCTAGCAACCACTCAGAACACCATACCAACGCCTTAGCAACCACTCAGAATACCCTAGCAACCGCCTAGCAACACGCTAGAAATGACTCAGAACGCCCTAGCAATGCCTTAGCAGCTGCCTAAAATCCACTCAGAACACCCTAGCAACTGCTTAGCAACTTAGCAACCACTCAAAACACCCTAGAAACTGCCTAGCAAACCTTAGTTACCACTCAGAACACCATAGCAATGCCTTATCAACCACTGAGAACACCCTAGCAACTGCCTAGCAACACCCTAGAAATAACCCAGTACACCCTAGCAACCACCTAGCAATGCCTTAGCAGCTGCTTAACAACCACTCAGAACACCCTGGCAAATGCTTAGCAACAACTTAGCAACCACTTAAAACACCCTAGCTACCGCCTAGCAACGCCTTCTTATCACTCAGAACACCCTAGCAAAGCCTTATCAATCCTTGAGAACACCCTAGCAACCACCTAGCAATGCCTAAGCAGCTGCCTAACAACCACTCCAAACACCCTAGCAACTGCTTAGCAACAACTTAGCAACCACTCAAAACACCCTAGCAACCGCCAAGCAACGCCTTAATTACCACACAGAATGCCCTAGCAAAGCCTTATCAACCACAGAGAACACCCGAGCGACCGCCTAGCAATACCTTAGCAGCTGCCTAACAACCACTCTGAACACCCTAGCAACTGCTTAGCAACAACTTAGCAACCACTCAAAACACCCTAGCAACTGCCTAGCAACGCCTCAGTTACCACTCAGAACACCTTAGCAAAGGCCTTATCAACCACTGAGAACAACATAGCAACACCTTAGCAACCACCCAGAACACCCTAGCAACCACCTACCAACACCTTAGCAACCACATAGCAACCCCTCAGAATACTTTAGCAACCACCTAGCAACATCTAAGCAACCACTCAAAACATTTAGCAATGACTTCACACACCCTGGCAACCACCTGCCAACATCTTAGCAACCACTCAGAACACCCTAGCAAAGGACTATTAGGAAACTACTCCAAACGTTTGGGTTAGACTTCATAAGTCAGTTATAAAGCTATAAAGGCTATAGTAGTAAGTTCTATATAAAACTAGTGAGTTTTCTGCTCCACATTCTCTGGCAGCAGCAGCTGTGCTTATATTGCAGACACTTCTCACTTCTGCTGCGTGTGTGTGTGCACGTGCGTGCGTGCGTGCATGCGTGTGTGTGGTCCAGTGCGCACACACTCACTCTGTGCCCAGCGATAGAGCTGCTCGTATGCCGTCTCCTGTAACACGGCCATCTGCTCCATAATCTCCAGCCTGCAGTTAAAACACAGACATCACTGAACATCTAGATGTGGAAAACCAAGTCTAGGCAAAGCAAGAGAGCTGAAGCACTGCTGTTAAGCTGTTTTAAAGGGGGCTAATCATATACCGGAGGTCTCCAATAAAAAAAAAAAAAGTGTAATTAAATTCAAGGTCCAAAAAAATAACCTTCATCTTTCTTAAAATATGCCGATTGCAGAAACAGCTCTTTTACATTATGTAAGAAAAAATGAAATAGTTGGTTCAAGGATGTGGCTTCTGTGAATCCCTCCATTCCGAGCGTCTAATCTGATTGGTCAGATGACACATCTCTGGCTCTGATTAGTCTAATAACACTACACTGATTGGTTAGATGACACTATTGCATTACGAATGCGATCTGTCATTTAATACCACTCTGCTCTGATTGGTCAAAAGACACTGATCTGCTCTGTTAGGCCATTTATTACCACTCTGCTCTGATTGGTCAAACGACACTAATCTGCTTTGATTGGCCAAAAGACACTAATCTGCTCTAATTGGCCATTTAATACCACTCTGCTCTGATTGGTCAAAAGACACTAATCTTCTCTGATTGGCCATTTAATACTACTCTGCTCTGATTGGTCAAGACATTAATCTGCTCTGATTGGCCATTCAATACCACTCTGCTCTGATTGGTCAAAAGACACTAATCTGCTCTGATTGGCCATTTAATACCACTCTGCTCTGATTGGTCGAAAGACACTAATCTACTATGATTGGCCATTTAATACTATTCTGCTCTGATTGGTCGAAAGACACTAATCTGCTCTGATTGGCCATTCAATACCACTCTGCTCTGATTGGTCGAAAGACACTAATCTACTCTGATTGGCCATTTAATACTACTCTGCTCTGATTGGTCAAGACATTAATCTGCTCTGATTGGCCATTTAATACCACTCTGCTCTGATTGGTCAAAAGACACTAATCTACTCTGATTGGCCATTTAATACCACTCTGCTCTGATTGGTCAAAAGACACTAATCTAATCTGATTGGCCATTTAATACCACTCTGCTCTGATTGGTCAAGACATTAATCTGCTCTGATTGGCCATTTAATACCACTCTGCTCTGATTGGTCAAAAGACACTAATCTACTCTGATTGGCCATTTAATACCACTCTGCTCTGATTGGTCAAGACATTAATCTGCTCTGATTGGCCATTTAATACCACTCTGCTCTGATTGGTCAAAAGACACTAATCTAATCTGATTGGCCATTTAATACCACTCTGCTCTGATTGGTCAAAAGACAGTAATCTACTCTGATTGGCCATTTAATACCACTCTGCTCTTATTGGTCAAAAGACACTAATCTGCTCTGATTGGCCATTTATTACTACTCTGCTCTGATTGGTCAAGACACTAATCTGCTCTGATTGGCCATTTAATACCACTCTGCTTTGATTGGTCAAAAGACACTAATCTGCTCTGATTGGTCATTTAATACCACTCTGCTCTGATTGGTCAAAAGACAGTAATCTACTCTGATTGGCCATTTAATACCACTCTGCTCTGATTGGTCAAAAGACAATAATCTACTCTGATTGGCCATTAAATACCACTCTGCTCTGATTGGTCAAAAGACACTAATCTACTCTGATTGGCCATTTAATACTACTCTGCTCTGATTGGTCAAGAGACTAATCTGCTCTGATTGGTCAAATGAAAAGTATTCTGCTCTGATTGGTCAGTTAACACTACTCTTCTTTGATTTGTCAAAAAAGACAGTAATCTTTTCCGATTGGTCAGTTAAAACTAAATTGTTCTACTCCGATTGGTCAGATGACACATCTATGCTCTGATTAGTCTACTAACAATTAGTCTACTAACAGTACTCTGATTGGTCTAATGTCACTACTCTATTATGAATACAATTGGTCAGTTTACTCAATTCTGCTCTGATTGGTCAGATAAAGGTACTCTGCTCTGATTGGTCAGTTAACACTACTTGGTCAAAAGACAATAATCTGCTCTAATTGGTCAGATGACACTACTCTGCTCTGATTGGTCAGTTAACACTACTCTGCTCTGATTGGCCATGTAACACTACTCTTCTCTGATTGGTCAAAAGACACTAATCTGCTGTGAACTCTAACACTACTTGGTCAAAAGACACCAATCTGCTCCAAATGGTCAGATGACACTACTCTTCTCTGATTGATCAGATGACACTACTCTGCTCTGATTGGTCAGTTAACACTACTCTGCTCTGATTGGCCATTTAACACTACTCTTCTCTGATTGGTCAAAAGACACTAATCTGCTGTGAACTCTAACACTACTTGGTCAAAATACACCAATCTTCTCCAAATGGTCAGATGACACGACTCTGCTCTGATTGGTCTGATGACACTATTACAAATACAATTGGTCAGTTTACTCAATCTGACTGGTCAGTTAACAATACTCTGCTCTGACTGGTCAGATGAAAAGTACTCTGCTCTAATTGGTCAGTTAACACTTCTCTCCTCTGATTGGTCAGATGATAAGTACTCTGCTATGATTGGTCACTTAACAGTACTCTTCTCTGATTGACCAAAAAACATGAATCTGCTCCGATAGGTCATTTTCATCATATTACGTCAATATTACGTCATATTCTGCTCTGATTGATCAAATGGAAAGTACTCTGCTCTGATTGGACAGATGACACTATGCTATGACTGGTCCTTCAACACTACTCTGCTCTGATTGGTCAGTTATCACAACTCTGCTCTGATTGGTCAGATGGCCCAGTCTGTTATTCTTATTCTCTCACCCTGCTGTTTGCTGGTTGGTTCTCAGTAGTACTTTCACATCTTCATGGATGTTCTTCACACGGTTCAGTGCCCTGAAGAAGTCCTGCACAGAAAACACACACGTTCATTCAACTATCACGGCTGTTTCAGTTTCAATTTCCTTTTAAATCAGTCTGCAAGAGTTTCATCTGAAATGATCAAACTCTCATGCAACTCATTTAAAAGCAATACTGCATTTATTTATTTATCTCTTTATCTAATCTATTTTACTCAGAAACAAACTGGAAGATTTAGTTGACAAATGGTTGAAGACTTCATGTTAATGTAGTCATGTTACCCTGTGAAATTATGATTGTCGATTCTACATTTTTGAAATGGGAAGTTAAAAACAATGAGTAAAGATTGATGAGCTTAGATTAATAATCATTACATTTAAACACATTTTAGAAGCTTTGAATAACTAAAATGTCGAGGTACTAAGATTTCTTTAGCCTCAAATGATAATATTCAAATGCATTATCAAAGAGAAAATCACAGCAAGAAGGTCGCTGGTTCGAGCCACGGCTGAGTCAGTTGGCGTTTCTGTGTGGAGTTTGCATGTTCTCCCCGTGTTGCCGTGGGTTTCCTCCGGGTGCTCCGGTTTCCCCCACAGTCCAAAGACATGTAGTATAGGTGAATTTGTATAGGCTAAATTGTTTGTAGTGTATGTGTGTGAATGAGTGTGTATGGGTGTTTCCCAGTGGCGGGTTGCAGCTGGAGGGGCATCAGCTGCGTAAAACATAAGTTAGCGGTTCATTCCGCTGTGGCGACCCCGTATTAATAAAGGGACTAAGCCGAAAAGAAAATGAATGAATGAATGAATCATCATCAAATCAATGGACACTTGGTTAAACTTCTCCAAAACCAAACACAATTCCTATACTTGTGAATGACATTGTATAATTATAATGACTGCAAGACCTCTGCCAAACGCATCTCATGGTTCAGTGGCATTCGTGCACATTAATTAAAATGTGAAGTAAAATATTGATCTGCATTGCGATGTACGACAATGTGAGGTCACCTCAGTTATAGGCCCATCTCGTGCCGAGCGTAATGTTGCCATCTCAGCGGCCGACAGCTGAAACTTTGACAGGAACGCCTGAGCGACCTGAGCACGAACCTCCAGCCGATGACTGAAGAGAGAAAGACATGCAGAAATACGTTGGGTTAGATTACATTTGGTGTTATTTGTACTTGGATCTTAACCTGTTTTGATATCCGTTTTCTTTTACTGTACTTTGTGGCTTCTTGTCTGTGAAAGGTGCTATATAAATACCTTTTTACTCTTTAATTTCTTTTTTGGTCTTTTTTAATTAATTTCTAATTAATTAAACTAGCTCTCAGTGACTCTCACATGGTCGCCCACTGAAGCTAAGCAGGGCTGCGCCCGATCAGTTCCTAAAAGTGAGACCACATTGGAAAGCTAGTTTGCAGCTGGAAGTGATGAGTGGTGAGACCAGCAGGGGGCGCTCAACCTGCAGTCTGTGTAGGCCTAACGCCCCAGTATAGTGAAGGTGACTCTATACTGCCCAGTGAGTGCAGTCTTTCAAATGAGACAATAAAACGAGGTCCTGACTCTCTGTGGTCATAATCTCGAGGACGTCCTTTGAAAAAGAGTAGGGGTTTAACAAAATTAGCCCACTGGCCTCTATCCATCAGGGCCTCCTAACCATCCCCATATCATAATTGGCTTCATCATCTGTCTCCCCTCCACCAATCAGCTGGTGTGTTGTCTGGCGCAATATTGCTGCCATCGAGTCATCCAGGTAGATGCTACACACTGTTGGTGGATGAGGAGATTCTCCCCAATGTGTAAAGCGCTGTCCAGAGTGTCCTGAAAATCGCTATATAAATGCAAGGAATTATTATTATTATAATTGCATCACTAAAATTGAATTATTCAAGTATTAGCATTGTGTCAATTTAATTACTTAAGTTGATACTAAAAATACTACTTAAAATCCTGGTAAATCTCATTGCATAGACAATAAACAGTTACTTTTTAATTCTTTAAAATGGCCTTTTAACATTTAAATACAAAAAATACATTTTTGTCGAACTCAGTTAACAAATAGATTTTCTCTGCATATAAATTATGCATCAAAACATAAAACATTTCATACAAATGATATACAGTTGAGGTTCAAATTATCAGCCCCCCTGAATTATTAGCCCCCCTGTTTATTTTTTTCAACACATTTCTAATCATAATAGTTTTAATAACTCATCTCTAATCACTGATTTATTTGATCTTTGCCATGATGACAGTAAATAATATTTGACTAGATATTTTTCAAGTCATTTCTACACAGCTTAAGATGACATTTAAAAGCCTAACTAGGTTAATTAGGTTAACTAGGCAGGTTAGGGTAATTAGGCAAGCTATTGTATAATGATGGTTTGTTCTGTAGACTATCGAATAAAAATATAGCTTAAAGGGGCTAATAATTTTGTCCTTAAAATGACTTTTAAAAAATTAAAAACTGCTTTTATTCTAGCTGAAATAAAACAAATACGACTTTCTCCAGAAGAAAAAAATATTATCAGACATACTGTGAAAATTTCCTTGCTCGGTTAAACATAATTTGGGAAATACTTAAAAAAAGAGAAAAAAAAAATTCAAAGGGGGGCTAATAAAACTGACTTCAACTGTATAGTCATGAACCAATTTTTAACATATCCACAAACATAACCTTCTTTAGTTGAATTATTATACAAAAATAAATTTGTATTACAAAAAACACACAAATATGATGCTTCCCTGAATTGATTTAACCAGAAATGTTGAATTTATTGACAGTATTTAAGCCATGTGCATTATAAGCAGGCCCAGAGAGAATCGGCAGATTATATTAGCAATTTCTGCACAGAATGAAAAAAAAAATCTGTATATTTATGTGGAATTATAAATATGCTTAACCCAAAAATAACTACTTGAAGTTTATTTATTGCAAATGCAATTAGAACAACTTGTTTGCAAAAAAAACTAATAATACATCCACTAAACAACAGAAAATATTCTTTTATATATTGTACAGCATATAAATATTCTAAACATGTGAATATTATTCCATAACATTACTGGAATTAATATGAAAACTGAATAAATATATAGTATTTAAACAGGTAAATAAATAAATTGATTATATATAAATATATGTGGAAATCTGAATAGTTTTCGCTTACTTTTTTTATTTATTTTTTTTCTTTTATTTAGCGTTGTTTATCATATCAAGTAATTCTTATTGGATTTCTATTGTATTTTATATTTGTGTTAGGTTACACTTACATGTAAAATCATTCTGCATAAAATTTGCAAAATTCTGCACAGAGATGGCAAAAGAAAAGAAAAAACATTATATAACTAATATTATTTAAAGTTCAGCAGAGCATGTTTAATATCTTAAAGAGATAAAAAAAAAAGAAAATTAGTTCATTGGTTTTAAGCTTTTATAAGTTTTTTCCTCTGTCAAACACAAAAGATTATTATTTTTTAATTTAAGAATGCTAGCGTTACTTGCTAGCACTCATTGACTTTCATAGAAGAAAAAAATGCTATGGAAGTCAATAGTAACATGGACCAACATTCTTCAAAATATCTTAATTTTTAACAGAAAAAAGGACAGTCAAATAGGACTTGAACAAGTGAGTAAACAATGACAGAATTTTCATTTTTTTTTTTTTTTTTTTTAGCTGAACCGTCCATTTAAATTGATGCAGCCACTACCCTGAGTCAACACATGATGGCGGCCATACTCTAGTCGGAAAAGGCAGCAAGACACTAGCACAAGTAAACTAGCACAGGGCTCAAGGCGACATCATTTGAACAAGGGCATCTATAAAGTATGACATAAGAACAATAGCAGTCAGGTCACACTCTGTCCTCAGAGAGACGACACTGCTGATTCAGCCCTCGTTCATTGCTGCTTTTCCCTCGCAACATTAAAAGGTTACCAGCTCGGATCTTGCTTTCATTTTATGGAGCTCCTTGTATTTAGTTACTGCTGATAGTTATTGTTAAAAGTCATCTTACTGTAGTATAATAGACCTGTATATAATGGCATAAAACAGCAGTTATTGTTAAAAGAAATCTTACAGTAGTATAATAGACGTAATGGCATAAAAAACGGTTATTGTTAAAAGTAGTTTATACAGTAGTATATTAGACTTGCATATAATGGAATAAAACAGCAGTTATTGTTAAAAGTAGATACAGAAGTATTCCAGTATTGTGACAACCCTAGTATCAAGGAACTATAAGCAACATTATCTAAATCTGCATCCGCAAACCGAATGGGTTTCTGGACCTTCTTGGATTTAAAATGTTGAAAATTACACAAAACTATCCCTTGTAGAATCTTTGTGTATGAAAAAAGTATCGAATTTAGTACCAATCGGTACTGGAATGTTAATAATGTGCAATTTCAGCTAACATTTGTTCAGCGAATTCACCGCTGTTTACTGAGAGCAACCGCAGATACATGAAAACGAGATTTAAAGCCGCAATTCATCAGCTGATCGCTCGCATGTCGGCTTATAAACAAACCAGCTAATCGACATGACTTTGAAATGCTCCAGTGTCCCTGTATCTGTGATTACACTCAGTAAACAGCGGTGAGTTCGGTGAACTGATGACCTTCGGGACCAATGACAGTCATTTCTGTTGAGCATGTGAACACAATGGCAAATCAGCGCTTTTTAAGAACGTGCTCAACAGCGCTCAAATGTTAGCGAGAAATAGACATTTTTTAAATTTCAGTATCAATTGGTACCGAATTCCAGTATCGTGGCAACCCTAGTATCAAGGAACTATAAGCAACATTATCTGAATCTGCATCTGCAAACCGAATGGGTTTCTGAACCTTTTTAGATTTAAATGTTGATGATTACACAAAACTATCCCTTGTAGAATCTTTGTGTATGAAATAGGGCTCCATTGTAGGTTTGTCAAAAGTATCGAATTCAGTACCAATCGGTACTGAAATATTAAAAATGTCCAATTTCTGCCAACATTTGTTCACTGAACTCACCGCTGTTTACTGAGTGCAACAACAGATACATGGAAACTGTGATTTAAAGCCACGATTCATTAGCGGATAGCTCGTATGTCAGCTTATAAACAAACTAGCTGATTGATGTGACTTTGAAATGCTCCAGTGTGCCTGTATCTGTGATTACACTCAGTAAACAGCAGTGAACTAAAGGCCTTCATGGCCAATCAGAGTCATTTCTGTTGAGCGCTCAAATGTTAGCGAGAAAAGAGCGTTTTTAAAATTTCAGTATCGATTGGTACCGAATTCCAGTATCATGACAACCCTAGTATTAATGAACTATAAGCAACATTATCTGAATCTGCATCTGCAAACCGAATGGGGTTCTGGACCTTCTCAGATTTAAATGTTGATGATTACACAAAACTATCCCTTGTAGAATCTTTGTATATGAAAGAGGGCTCCATTGTAGGGTTGTCAAAAGTATCGAATTCGGTACCAATCGGTACTGAAATATTAAAAATGTCCAATTTCTGCTAACATTTGTTCACTGAACTCACCGCTGTTTACTGAGTGTATCCACAGATAAATGAACACCGTGATTTAAAGTCGTGATTCATCAGCAGATCACTCTTATATCAGCTTATAGACAAACCAGCTGATCGACGTGACTTTGAAATGCTCCAGTGTCCCTGTATCTGTGGTTAGACTCAGTAAACAGCCGTGAGTTTGGTGAACTTATGACCTTCACTGCCAATCACAGTCATTTCTGCTGAGCACGTGAACAAAATGGCAAATCAGCACTTTTTAAGAACGTGCTCAACAGCGCTCAAATGTTAGCGAGAAATAGACGTTTTTAACATTTCAGTATCAATAGGTACCGAATTACACTATCGTGGCAACCCTAGTATCAAGAAACTATAAGCAACATTATCTGAATCTGCATCTGCAAACCGAATGGGTTTCTGAACCTTTTTAGATTTAAATGTTGATGATTACACAAAACTATCCCTTGTAGAATCTTTGTGTATGAAAAGAGGGCTCCATTGTAGGGTTGTCAAAAGTATCGAATTCAGTACTAATCGGTACTGAAATATTAAAAATGTCCAATTTCTGCTAACATTTGTTCACTGAACTCACCGCTGTTTACTGAGTGCAACAACAGATACATGGAAACTGTGATTTAAAGCCACGATTCATTAGCGGATAGCTCGTATGTCAGCTTATAAACAAACAAGCTGATCGACGTGACTTTGAAATGCTCCAGTGTGCCTGTATCTGTGATTAGACTCAGTAAACAGCGGTGAGAACTAATGACCTTCATGGCCAATCACAGTCATTTCTGTTGAGCGCTCAAATGTTAGCGAGAAAAGAGCGTTTTAAAAATTTCAGTATCAATTGGTACCGAATTCCAGTATCGTGGCAACCCTAGTATCAAGAAACTATAAGCATCATTATCTGAATCTGCATCTGCAAACCGAATGGGTTTCTGAACCTTTTTAGATTTAAATGTTGATGATTACACAAAACTATCCCTTGTAGAATCTTTGTGTATGAAAAGAGGGCTCCATTGTAGGTTTGTCAAAAGTATCGAATTCAGTACCAATCGGTACTGAAATATTAAAAATGTCCAATTTCTGCCAACATTTGTTCACTGAACTCACCGCTGTTTACTGAGTGCAACAACAGATACATGGAAACTGTGATTTAAAGCCATGATTCATTAGCGGATAGCTCGTATGTCAGCTTATAAACAAACAAGCTGATCGACGTGACTTTGACATATTCCAGTGTCCCTGTATCTGTGAATACACTCAGTAAACAGCAGTGAGAACTAATGACCTTCATGGCCAATCACAGTCATTTCTGTTGAACGCTCAAATGTTAGCGAGAAAAGAGCGTTTTAAAAATTTCAGTATCGATTGGTACCGAATTCCAGTATCATGACAACCCTAGTATTAATGAACTATAAGCAACATTATCTGAATCTGCATCTGCAAACCGAATGGGGTTCTGAACCTTTTTAGATTTAAATGTTGATGATTACATAAAACTATCCCTTGTAGAATCTTTGTGTATGAAAAGAGGGCTCCATTGTAGGGTTGTCAAAAGTATCGAATTCGGTACCAATCGGTACTGAAATATTAAAAATGTCCAATTTCTGCCAACATTTGTTCACTGAACTCACTGCTGTTTACTAAGTGCAACAACAGATACATGGAAACTGTGATTTAAAGCCACTATTCATTAGCGGATAGCTCGTATGTCAGCTTATAAACAAACAAGCTGATCGACGTGACTTTGAAATACTCCAGTGTCCCTGTATCTGTGAATACACTCAGTAAACAGCAGTTAACTAATGACCTTCATGGCCAATCACAGTCATTTCTGTTGAACGCTCAAATGTTAGCGAGAAAAGAGCGTTTTAAAAATTTCAGTATCGATTGGTACCGAATTCCAGTATCATGACAACCCTAGTATTAATGAACTATAAGCAACATTATCTGAATCTGCATCTGCAAACCGAATGGGTTTCTGAACCTTTTTAGATTTAAATGTTGATGATTACACAAAACTATCCCTTGTAGAATCTTTGTGTATGAAAAGAGGGCTCCATTGTAGGGTTGTCAAAAGTATCGAATTCGGTACCAATCGGTACTGAAATATTAAAAATGTCCAATTTCTGCTAACATTTGTTCACTGAACTCCCCGCTGTTTACTAAGTGTATCCACAGATAAATGAACACCGTGATTTAAAGTCATGATTCATCAGCAGATCACTCTTATATCAGCTTATAGACAAACCAGCTGATCGACATGACTTTGAAATGCTCCAGTGTCCCTGTATCTGTGGTTAGACTCAGTAAACAGCCGTGAGTTTGGTGAACTGATGACCTTCACGGCCAATCACAGTCATTTCTGTTGAGCACGTGAACACAATGGCAAATCAGCGATGTTTAAGAACGTGCTCAAGAGCGCTCAAATGTTAGCGAGAAACAGACGTTTTAAAAATTTCAGTATCAATTGGTAACGAATTCCAGTATCGTGGCAACCCTAGTATCAAGAAACTATAAGCAACATTATCTGAATCTGCATCTGCAAACCGAATGGGTTTCTGGACCTTCTTAGATTTAAAATGTTGATGATTACATCAAACTATCCCTTGTAGAATCTTTGTGTATGAAAAGTGGGCTCCATTGTAGGTTTGTCAAAAGTATCGAATTCAATACCAATCGGTACTGAAATGTTAAAAACAGCCAATTCCCGCTAACATTTGAGCCAAGAATTCGATACTTTTGACAACCTACAACAGAGCCCTCTTTTCATGCGCAAAAACTGTATACCCTGAGGAGAATTTGCATTCATTCAGACTACATGTTTGCAATGGTGTTTAACATGCCAAAGAAAGCATGTCAGCGTTCAGGGGATGCGTTTAGTCATGTGGACTTGCTCAGGGATCACGTCTCATGTTTCCGCTATCAGAGAGCTGTGTGACATTTGCTTTAGGCCAGAGGAGAGATATCCGACCTGCAAAACTTCAACAATGGGAACATGTCGAGGATATATTAAACGGCTGTAATTCCCCGCCACCCAAGGTTTACCTCCGCAGGGTGTGTGCGTGTGTGTGTGTAAGGGGAGAGAGAAAGAGGGGAGTCATAAATGTCAGATAAGATGTAAATTATTACTCAAAGACAAAGATACAAGCTTGCTGGAAAGAATTTTAGGCATCCGGACTGAGGAAACAGTTCAGCCAAAGATGAAAATTCTGTCAGTGTGTTCATCTAGGGTTTTAGACAGATTTTTTGACGTTTGCTGAATTCACTTCAAATGTAGTTAATTTTTAAAGTTGAGTTTATTTGTATTATTTAATTAGCAATTATTTAACATTTATAAGATGTGTTATTACTTACAACCACCGATCACTTTATTAGGTACACTTGTCCAACTGCTCTTTAACACAAATTTCTAATCAGCCAATCACATGGCACCAACTCAATGCATTTAGGCATGTAGACATGGTCGAGACAATCTGCTGCAGTTCAAACCGAGCATCAGAATGGGGAAGAAAGGTGATTTAAGTGACTTTGAACGTGGCATGGTTGTTGGTGCCAGCCAGGCTGGTCTGAGTATTTCAGAAACTGCTGATCTCCTAGGATTTTCATGCACAACCATCTCTACAGTTTACAGAGAATGGTCTGAAAAAGGGAAAATATCCAGTGAGCGGCAGTTCTGTGGGTGCAAATTCCTTGTTGATGCCAGAGGTCAGAGGAGAATGGCCAGACTGGTTCCAGCTGATAGAAAGGCAACAGTAACTCAAATCACCACTCATTACAACCGAGGTCTGCAGAAGAGCATCTCTGAACACACAACACGTCCAACCTTGAGGCGGATGGGCTACAGCAGCAGAAGACCACACCGGGCTCCACTCCTGTCAGCTAAGAACAGGAAACTGAGACTACAATTCACACAAGCTCACCAAAAGTAGTTTGAACAAACAACAATTTTAAGTTTTTTGAGTACTAAGAGGTTATGTAAGCTAAACTTTGCTTTGGTCAGAAAAATGCTGAGTTCCAACACAATTACTTCATTGAGTCATAATTATTCATTTGTTTTCCTTCGGATCCCCACAGCAGAATGAACCACCAACTATTCCAGCATATGTTTTACACAGCGGATGTCTTTCCAGCTGCAAAAAGCTGGAAAACACCCATAACGAGGACCACTGTTTACTGTATTTATATATTTATGTATCAAAATACTTCAGTATCTTGTATTTTTGTATTTTTAAAATACTTAAAATACTTTGCAAGAAGTCTACAGACCCTAAATACCTAAAATTAAAAACTGCTTTTATTCTAGCCAAATAAGACTTTCTCCAGAAGAAAAAAAAATATTATCAGACATACTGTGAAAATTTCCTTGCTCTGTTAAACATCAGTTGGGAAATATTTAAAAAAGAAAAACTAATTCAAAGGGGGTTTAATAATTCTGCCTTTAACTGTATTTATATATATATATATATATATATATATATATATATATATATATATATATATATATATATATATATATATATATAAAGAAAAACAAAGAGAAACACAATGTACCATAGGGTTACAAGTCCAACTCGTTAACCATTAGGGCACAACTTCCCCAATATAGGTGAATGAAGTGGCAGAAAAAAATTGTTGTTATCAAATATTGTTTACTTCATTAAGTCAGTTTATTGGTGAAGGGATTGATCCAATACCCCTATTGATAGAAGGTGAAAAAATGTCATGCTCCCTTGTTAATACAGTATTTTATTTTGATATTGTGGCTGTTGTATTTTGTCATTTATTTTGATGCATGTAAAACTGAGGTATTTGGTATTTTATTTTTTATTTTGCCCAACCCTGTATATACTCCTGGTAATCAGTCCTCATGAGCTTCAGCTGTATGTACTGTATGTAATCAGTGATGATCTGGGACTGGTGTGAGTGTGCAGTGCATGATGGAATATGTAGTCCGGTTCAGTGGCATATGTGATCTGTAGAGTGCCCTCTAGTGCAGGGCTATTCAATTGGCGGCCCGCGGGCCAAACCCGGCCCCTGAGGCAATTTGTTCTGGCCCTCCAAATAGTGTGACCAAGACATCAAGAATAAATTTAGTTCAGTCAAAAAACGGCCGCTATAGTTATGAAGTGACGTGCGTGTGTTCAATACAGCACTGAGCTGCGCAGAGCGTGAGTCACCTGACAGTGGCGAGAGCAGCCGAATACATTTGAATATGTTTGTAGAAATGGTTTTTTGTACAATGCACTGATATCGTTATTAGGGATGCAACGATTAACCGATTTCACTATTAACTGCGCTTTAATTCGTCATGGTTAATTAATCGTAAAGGCTTCTCTAAGCTTCTTAAAGCGTAAAGGCTTCCCCGCATTTCTGTTCTGCCGCACGAAACGAAACTGCTGAACAAAGTTACGCCAAGTTGCCAACTGTGCGCTAGTTTAAAGTTCCGAGCTTGTCCACCGAAGCTAATACGCACGCACACTGTAATAACTATAGCCACGGGCCGTTCCCATATCACGTCTTTCCCGCGCGCAAGTTTGTTATGTCGTAACAATATATGCCAATATGCGGGCGCAAGCGGAGCAACGCGTTCGCGGCTGTCTGGGCGCACGCAGTAGAAAACATCTCATGCTGTAGCGGTGAGAGTTGTGCTTAGCTTTCAGTGCAATGTAAACAAAAGACATGTTAGACAAATTATTATTAAAATGATTATGTATGTATGAACGCAGATGATAACAACAGTTAATCTAAATATTGGCGCTGACCTTCATAACAATTATTATTATATTATTTTCTCCCGTTCCTCTCTATAAACACACACATAATTAAATTGTGCAGCCCTATAAGCACAGAAAAACCTTCAGCATAAAAACTATTACTAATGAAAATGCCTTTTAAAGGTTTTTTAATATTAGTTAGGGATGTCCAGATCTAAATCTTGCTAATATAAAGCTTAAATTTACATTAGACGTGATAACTGTGAAACACTGATTATTCTTCACACTATATAATCGTACAACCAAAATCTATAATTGTTGCATCCATAATTGTTATGCAGTTCAAAACATAACATATGAACATATTTGAATGTAGAAGAAGCCTACTTAAGAAATGCACTGATTTTGTTGTGCTGTGAAATACAACATTTGAATGTTTGTTATAAAAACTTATTGTACAATGCAGTGATATTATATAGTTTCAAAATACAATATATTAACATTTTAATGTAGACAAACACAACGTGGGTGTCTAAAGGAGCAAAATACATAATTGGCTCTTAAATGCAGTTGTGTCATCATTTATATTGCAAGTCATATCTCTCCGGCCCTTCGTTTGGGATGCTTTTCATGAACTGGCCCCCGTGACAAACTAATTGAATAGCCCCGCTCTAGTGTGTCTCGTGGGCACTCAACTTGGTGACTGTGACATAGTATGTACTGTCATCATGGCAAAGATAAAAGAAATCAGTTATTAAAACTATTATGTTTAGAAATGTGTTTAGAAAAAATATTTCTTTTTAATAGAAATTGGGGAACACAATATACAGGGGGGTTAAAAATTTAACTACTGTATATATGATTATACTCTCTATCACTAATGGTCAAGATGATTCAAAGTACCCAAATGAGCCTGTGTTATTGTTGTTATTATTTTTTGTGAACAATTGGTTTAAGACTAAAGCCCACTTCCTTCACTAGTGTGTAACAATCTGACTGACAGATCCACAGACGGTTGATTTTCTCTGTGCATGAGTGACTTCACATCAGACAGCAAACTGAGATGAAGGAGCGCGTTTCGTCAATCGCTCTCTGAATCTTCTCATAGGCTATTAATGAGAACGGCTGGCTCTGTGAGATCTTTCCAAAACTACAGGACGCCGCTGAAGAACAGAATCAAAGTGCATTGGCGAAAAAAAAGGGCGAGATCGTGACACATTTTCACTCTGAGCCAAGTGAAGCCAAGAAATGTATGATGAATAGAGAAGCGCAGTGTTTAAAGTCAAGCGCACAGTTTTTTTTAAACTCTCAAACATGAGACACACACACACACACACACAAGCATGCACGCACGCACGCACGCACACACAGACACGCACAATCAAAATATTTGTGTTTTCTCAATTTTATGATTTTCTGTTTTCTCAATCTAATTTATTTAATCTTCTGAAGTTTAACCATTGATATTATTTGGCAAAATTATCATCATCATCATAATTTTATTATTATTATTATTATTATTATTATTATTATTATTATTATTATTATTATTACTGCTGTAGATTTATAATAACATTTACTATAGTATATTATTATTTATATTATATTACCTTTTGGTATTGTTATTATTATTATCATCATTATTGCTATTGTATAATTATTATTGTATTAATGTAAAAATAATAATAATAATAAAAATTATTATTATTATTGCTGTTGTTTTTTATAATAATATTAATAATAATAATATTTTTTTGCTATTCTATTATTATCATTTTTTTTTTGCTGTTTTATTATTATTATTATTATTATTATTATTATTATTGTCGTTGTTTATTATTATTATTATTTTTACAGTTTTATTATTATTATTGCTGTTTTATTATTATTATTATTATTATTATTGTCGTTTTTTATTATTATTATTATTATTATTATTATTGTTCGTTTATTAATAACAATTATTACATTAAATTACTATTGTTGTTTTATTATCATCATCATCATCATCCTTATTACTGCTGTTATTTTATAATAACAATTCTTATATTATTATTGTTATTATTATTATTATTATTATTATTATTATTATTATTATTATTATTATTATTGCTGTTGTTTTGTTCTTATTGTTCTTATTCTTATTATTATTGCTGTTGTTTTGTTATCAATAATAATTATTATTAGTAATAGTAGTAGTAGTAGTATTATATAGCTCATTCAGTTTCTGGTTTACAACTCGTATATTATGTAATCAACATGGTAAATATGTTTTCATTTCTAAACCTAAATAGATAAAAAAAATAACAAGATGGAATTAATTAACTGGCAAATAGATAAATAAAAAATAAATACATTTAAAAATGAATAAAAATATAAACTAATTAGTCAATTCAATTTATTTATTATTTATTAATTTCCTGCATTACAGAAAAAAAAACATTATCATGTGTTTAACCCTATTCCATTACTAACAAAGATATCACACAGAAAAGACAATAAATAATCAATAAATAAAAAAAACTAATAAATCAATAAAGCGAATAATTCAACTGTCAAATAAATAAATAAAAAGATTAACAAATAAAAATGAATTTAAAAATAAAAGAACATATTAACTAATTTGTCAATTCAATTTAGTGATTTATTTATTAATTTCCTGCATCACAAAACATTATACAATGTTAAGATATTAGCAGACAAAATGCAGTAAATAAATCAATAAAGCAAAAACAAAGAAATAAATAAAGCTAACAAATAAGAAATTAAACCAAACAACAAATCAAAACCAAACAACCAACCAATACTCAACATGACTACATTTATTTAATCAAAAGTGCAGTCAATTATAACTTGTATACCATACTATATACCTATTTTAATTTCTGAAAAGAAAAAACTGTCACTGGTAAATCAATCAATCAAATCAATCAAACGAATAAGCCTTCAACACTGATTCGATGCCCAGAATGTCGTCTAACAAATGCGTTTAATAATGTTTGCAAGCTTTTCGATGCACCACAAGAACCTCGTTAGCGCAGTGAAAAACGACTGATCAAATGATGCTATGAATTATTGATGTACAAGCGATGAGCAACGCTATCCAAAAGTGAGCGTGACTCGCTCCACAGGCTAACACCTCCTCCAATCAAACCTACAGATTATCCAGCGCAACATATTACAGAAGTGAGCGCTGGAGACATTAATTAATGTGCCTTGGCAGAGAGAAAAACATTTCTTCAGGAGCCAGAACACAATGCCGAAGCTTGCCTACTTATCTACTTTCATTTACTTGCGCTGCGCATGGGGGTGTGGGAAAGACGGGGAACACAATCGTGTGGGTGGGCAGTACGGTCCCAGCCTTAATTAGCACAATAAGATAACGGACCCTACTTGATAGCAGGATTTTCAACACAAGGCCAGACTAACAGCAATATCACTACCAGAAAAACAGACATCACATTTGAAGTAAGAAAAAAAACATTGTGCATTTATGAAGTGAGGTTCACACAGGTGAGTGGGGTTGATAAACCACCTGTAAAAACACACACACACAAAAAAAATAATAATAATAAAAAAATTATAATAAAAATAATAATAATAATAATAACTATATATATGAAGAGTTTCGTTGCAAAACGAGATATATCCATTTTGAGAAATGTTGGGTATTTAACATTATGTAAGACATCAACAGTCAAGTTCATTCCCAATTTTTGTTCATTAAACTATTACTTGAGCTCAGTGAAGGCCAGGAGCACAAAATTCTTCAAATCCAGGATATTTTTATTCAATTTTATGTCTATAAATAGTTCATAAATAAGTCAAAAACCATGCCAAAATGCAACATATTTATCTTAACACTGTCAAACATCTTAAATTGGTTAAAAAAAAAACAATAGATCATAAATATATGGAATAATATATACAAAGATTGATTAATAATAATAAGATTCTGAGTTAGTTTTCGCTAGAACGTACACAACATAACATAGCTATTTTTTTTTTTTTGCAAACGCTATATATCCACCTTAGGCTATATTCTACTACTGTAATACCATTAAGAAAAGCTAGTGAATCAATGTTTTGTTTGATAAGTAAGATTAACCGATCACAACAGTTGCGTTTCCAGGCACAGCTTCATGCAAGGAAACGGGGGCACGGACGCGCGCATCACATCAGCTTTTGGAGCGAGTGATCATCCTCTCATTCTGTATTTACCTGCTCGCGCGAACACAGTTATATTTGTCAGTCGTGCTGCTTCTCGATTCTAGGATCGCATTTGCCATCCTTATTGTCGAGCCCTGCTTTTAAGAAAACTACATTGAAATCCACAACGTTATAGCTTGACTCTGAAGCTTTGATTCTCTGACTGACAGACAGCAGCTGATCAGTGATGTAGCCTACATGACTGACAGCTCGCCTACAGTATAAGCAATTAAACGGTGAATGTTTTTTAGTTAGCCTATTGAATCCTCTTTTTAAAAATATATGTTTTTTTGTTTTGATATTATCGTTAAAAATGAAAAACTGTACAAAAGCACGCACATCCCTCTTAACTGGGTGCTCAGCCAAAAACGCAACAGGTGCAAAATTATAAATTCAACCAAGGCGGCAACACCAAAGCTCCAAAAATACAAATTTATTAAATTAAAAAGGCTGACACAAAGCGTGTAACGTTTCGAGCCACACGGCTCTTCATCAGACAATGTTCATAACAATCAGGTGTTCCTATTTGTACACTTCCGGATCACATGATATCCTATCGCGTAACAGGAAAAAACGACTATATATATATATATTCATTCATTTTCTTGTCGGCTTAGTCCCTTTATTAATTCCGGGGTCGCCACAGCGGAATGAACCGCCAACTTATCCAGCACGATTTTACGCAGCGGATGCCCTTCCAGCCGCAACCCATCTCTGGGAACATCCACACACTCCTTCACACTCATACACTACGGACAATTTAGCCTACCCAATTCACCTGTACCGCATGTCTTTGGACTGTGGGGGAAACCGGAGCACCCGGAGGAAACCCACGTGAATGCAGGGAGAACATGCAAACTCCAGCCCAGCCCAGCCGAGGTTCGAACCTGCGACCCAGCGACGTTCTTGCTGTGAGGCGACAGCACTACCTACTGCGCCACTGCATCACCCATATATATATATATATATATATATATATATATATATATATATATATATTATATAATATATATATATATACACACACATATACATACATACATACATACATACATACATACATACATACATACATACATACATACATACATACATATACACATATATACATACATATACACATACACATATACCTAAACACATACATATACATACACATACAGTATACATACATACATGCATGCATGCATATGCACACATACACATAGATACATCATATACACATACACATACATGCATACAATCCGCATGCGTATATACATACATGCACCTCTATAAATTGTACAGCTAAATATGTCAAGTACAGAAATAAACCATAATATTACATCCTAATTTATAAAAAACTGAATCTACCAGGATACAACAAAAATATACATCAACATGTATAGCCAAAAAACCAAACACCTAATAAACCTCAAAGAAAAATTAAAGAAAAGGACGAATGTCAAACTCCTCGTTTAGACCTTTTGGAGACAAAGTGTCTAAAGTGAAAATCCAAAAGGCTTATATATATATAGTAATCATTACTGCCTAGTTAACCTAATTACCCTAGTTACGCCTTTAAATGTCACTTTAAGCTGTATAGAAGTGTCTTGAAAAATATCTAGTCAAATATTATTTACTGTCATCATGACAAAGATAAAATAAATAAAAAAAATAAAGTTATTAGAAATAAGTTATTGAAACTTTTATGCTTAGAAATGTGTTGAAAAAAATTTCTCCATTAAACAGAAATAAAAAAAATAAACAGGGGGGCTAATAATTCAGAGGGCTAATAATTCTGACTTCAACTTGGTGTGTGTATATATATATATATATATATAAAGTTAAGTCCTTTTAATTTCTGAGGTATTTATATTAATGCGTTACAACCCATTTGGTTGATTCCTGGAATAAATACTTATTTAAAAAACTATATTGTTACCATAAAACAGAATTTTGGTGAAACTATCTATATATGAGCAAAATTCATATAATAATAAACAAACACTGTAAAAAACTCTTACTGCTTTAAATTGTCTAGTCATTTCAACTAACATTAGTCAAACTGACTAGAAATATTCAACTTACTGGCTCGTTAAAATAAGTGAAAGTAACGTAAAACATTTGTTCTTATGACTGTCATATTATTTTTAGTGTACTGAATTATTTCCTTCTTGAATAATGATATCAGCTCATCTGTAAAAGACATCATGTGTCACTTTAGACAGAAAACTAACAACAGCTACAGAATGACATTCTCTTCCTGCCTTTTACTGAAAGCGTCTCTCAAGACCATGTAAAGCTTCAATGATATAAGAAGAGATAATGAGAGAGTGATGAAGGTTGTGGAAAAACAACAACAATGCTGTCAGGTCTTGTTCTGTTCTGTTTGCATAACCTTGGTCTTTATGTTGGAGCCTTCACTACTGTCATGATCTGGTGTCACAAGCGATTAGGCTTTTGTAGTTTGTGCTAAATGTTAATACATCAGTAAATCACTTTAGAATAAGGTTGCATTAGTTAATATGTTTATTAACGTGAACAAAGAATGAACAATACATGTATTAGACTCTTTATTCATCTTTGTTAACATTAGTTAATGAAAATAAAGTTGTTGATTGTTAGAACTTACAGTGCATTATCTACACTACCTTACAAAAGTCTTGTCGTTGATCCCAGTTGTGAGAGCAACAAATAATAACTTGACTTCTAGTTGATCATTTGGAAAAGTGGCAGAAGGTCGATTTTTCAGATGTATCATCTGTTGAACTGCATCCCAATCATCACACATACTGCAGAAGACCTACTGAATCTTGCATGGACCCAAGATCCTCACAGAAATCAGTCAAGTTTGGTGAAGGAAAAATCATGGTTTGGGATTACATTCAGTATGGGGGCGTGCGAGAGATCTGCAGAGTGGATGGCAACATCAACAGCCTGAGGTATCAAGACATTTGTGCTGCCCATTACATTACGAACCACATGAGAAGGCAAATTCTTCAGCAGGATAGCGCTCCTTCTCATACTTCAGCCTCCACATCAAAGCTCCTGAAAGCAAACAAGGTCAAGGTGCTCAGTATTGGCCAGCCCAGTCATTATTGAGCATGTCTGGGGTAGGATGAAGGAGGAGGCATTGAAGATGAATCCAAAGAGTCTTGATGAACTCTGGGAGTCCTGCGAGAACGCTTTCTTTGCCATTCCAGATGACTTTATTAATGCGTGATTTGAGTCATTGCAGAGATGTATGGATGCAGACCTCCAAGCTCATGGGAGTCAGACACAATATTCATTCTGTTTCCACTGCAGCATGACTTTATATTCTATACTGGACATTGTTTCTGTTAAGTGACAAGACTTTTGTCTCAGCAAAGTCAGACCTTACTGTCCTAATGAAATCATTAAAAATCAAGGCATGATCATATTTTAGTTTGGTCAAATAAGCGTAATCTAGAGGTCTTTGCCTTTCATATAAGCCACTTCTGATACCAAATGATAATCTAGAAGTCAAGTTATTATTATTTGTTCCTAAAACTTAGATAGGCGACAAGACTTTTGTCAGGGAGTGTAATGTTAACATTAGGGCTGGGCGATATGGCAAAAAAAAAAAAATCTCGATTTTTTCATAAAGTTTGACCGATTCACGATTTCGATTTCGATTTATTTATTTTTTTATTAATTTTTTTTTACTGTGTAACTACCTTACCAGCTTACCTTGTTCATTTAAATTTAAATAAATGCTGAAACTAGTTTTTTTCATGCTCACTTGTAAAAGAAAAGCAATAGTGTGACTAAACACGGTTATGGCACTCTCTCATATAGGGATGCTAAACATAGCTACAATAGAAGTCACAGCAGGTCATATGTTGTGCAGCTTTGGGCAAATTTTATTTGGAGAGAAAATGACCAAAATGTAACTTGAAGATTAAAAATGATTGGAGGGGAAATAAATATTCAAATCTCTGTACATAACAGAAAAATAAACAATGATAATGCAACAATAGTTTATCTGTATTAGTGGCATGGCAGAAATATATATTTAGACAGGCCTTGTCAAAGTGAGCGGGCACTTTCACTAATAAAAAATATAGCACTTAAATTATTTCATAACAATCAAAATAACAGCGGTTTTATATCAAAAATTGGTAATGATATAAAATATACTACATTTTGATGGTAAAATATAACCATTTAAACGATTTTGTATTTAAATATTAAATAACGAATGCATCAAGTTAAATATAAAAAAAACGAATGAAACAACACAGCATATCAGGATATAAAGGACTATATTTAGCAGAATGCTGCTCTTTTTATCTTTGTAATTTTATAGTTTTATTTTTGTTATTTAAATTATTTTTTGTCTTCATAAATAACTAACGAGCTATAGACAAATATCTGCTTGACGTTTTAGAAAATATTTGTGCGTAGCTCCACCACCCAGTGTATATTAAAGATCACCGTGAAAAAAAAACCCACAGAAACCTGTTACATATCTATCTATATTTAAATGTCTATCTTATATTTAACTGAATCGTATAATGGCCTATAGCTGAAATGTTGGAAATTGCTTAATTTATTTTTATAAAACATTTGTCGATACGTATTGATATTTTTTGGAGTAAAAACTGCCGACATTTAAGAATCCATATTTATTTTATTCATTCATTCATTTGACTTGTTTATTGGTGCATATATGGGTTATGATTTAATTCATACAGTACCTTAACAGCTACTGTGCCACTCCGTAATTCAAGCAAAAGTCCAAATTAAAGAAAGATTTGACTTTCTGCGGTGACCGACATTTACAACACGCCGTAACCGTCCTTCAGGTGGTGCGCGGGAGACACAGACGGCTGCGGGAACGAACAACAGCACGACGCGCATGGAAACATTCGCGAAGCTGGCTGGCTGACTGCGGGGCTGTTGTTGCTCTAGCGGGAAAGTGTCCCGGTGTTCCCAATGGCCGGTCCGCCCTGGCGCGCTTCCGCTACCAGCTGTGGCAGCACATCAACAGAGCCGCGACGTCAACACACAGAATCAGCACAATTCAGCACGGTTGTCTAACAGTTTAGAACGGTTTGGCACGACAGTGGAAAAGCGGCTTTAATATTTTATTAAAAAACCGCGATTCCTCGATTTTGTAAAAAATAAAATCGTCTTAAAACGTAAATTCGAATTAATCGAAAAAAAAAACGAAAAAACCGCCCAGCCCTAGTTAACATGTATGAATTTAGATTTTTAAGAATGCACTAGTAATAGTGCATTCTCCATTATATTATATTAAACAGCCATATTTGTAGTTATTCTTAGAGTAAAATGATACTCGCTTTTCCACTGACATCATAGTGCTTCCAACATCCTTAACACAGACAGAAAAAAAGCACAAGAGCACAGCAAGTCATTTAAGAAACTAATGATGGTTGGCTTATCCAGGATCATAGATATATACATTAGATGTCGCCTACCCTGCTGTTGTCTATTAGAACGAATGTGTCAATAGAGCCGCCATTTTAGTACAGGGTAGCGCTCCTTTGAAATGAATGCGGGACCAAGGTGAAGTGGAGGACTGTGACCATGCCGCATTTCAGTGGTGTTTTAAATTTAGTAATAATAATGATGATAATAATCGTGAAACCAAGATTATTCTTCAGACTATAATCGTACAACCAAAATCTATAATCGTTGCATCCCTAATTGTTATGCAGTTCAAAACATAACATATGAATGTGTCCAGGATCACCGTCACTGGTGATCGACTGCCATGGTTGAAATTTGGTCCCAGTCCACCCCTGAATGTATCCGAATGTAGAAGAAGCCTACTTAAGCAATGCACTGATTTTGTGCCTCGAAATACAACACTTGGATATGCTTGTAAAAAAAGCCACATTGTACAATGAAGTGATGTTATGTAGTTTCAAAATACAACATATTAACATTTTCATGAAGAAAAAGTCAACGTGGGTGTCTTTATGAGCACAAATACAGCATATGGGCTCTTATATGCTGTTGTGTCATCACTTATATTGCAAGTGATATCTCTCCGGCCCCTCGTTTGGAATGCTTTTCAAGAACCGGCCCCCATGACAAACTAATTGAATAGCCCTGCCTTATACTTTATCTGTTAACATTTATTATTTTTTATTTAGGATATACATTTTCACATTCTGATTCCAATGCCTAATTATTAAATTGTTCAAATGACCATAATTAAATTAAATATTCTTAAAAATAATTGCAAATAAATGCATTGTGATGATATTATATTGTCATTCTGACATAATATATCGCACAAAACAAATACATACAGTGATAGGCCTATACATCAGTTAATCAAATGAAAGTGTGTACTTTCCGCCACAGTTTTCGGACTGAATAGCAGTCACAGAAAGGTCACCTGGCAGGACGATCTCCAGATTGAGAAAACCGAACACCAGCAGGTGTGTATTAATTTTTAAGAGCCTGCTTCCTGTCCTCTGTGAATGCGTGACAACCCAAGTCCTGACCCGTCCCTCGCACACAGCTGTCCCTCTGGAGACAGACACGGACAGGCGAGGTTGCAAAGCAGCCGGACAAGGAGACACAATCCCATCTGGCTGATGAAAATGTCACTGAGTCCAAACTGAACAGCAGGAGAACACGATGTGGAGGAACACTCTATATTCAGAGTCCCCAATGTGACTCCATTTGGGACAGTGCAGCAATGAAACGTAGACAAGTCCTACACTTTTCTTTTTTTACTTTTTATTTTTGTTCCCAGAAGTCCACTTCATGGTAGTCAAATCCATCTCTTCCATCCTTACACTGACCCTTACAGGGGGCATCAGATTTGGTATTTCCCATGCGCAAGTTTATATGATTCTTTTCAACACAGGCTCATTGGGAATATGTGTCCATAGATACGTTATTGGGAAATTGCAAATATGCACCCTGGCATACGTCCAGCTGTATTTTGTGCATAAAACAACACTACAGGTGAGGTATGAAGCCTTCTGTTGTTTTTCCACACTAAAGGTTTTTGCACAATGAAGTCCTAAATTTTCATATGCATTTTTTTTGGATTCATATCCGAAAAATTTGTCACGTAAACAAAGCTTGCACACGGAGTTCAATGCGTATTATTTAATCCATTACGAAAAAACACAATACATTCGAAGTCAATTCAAGCAGTGATACATTGTTCTCCTCTCTCTTCTCCAAAGTAGGGAAAGAAAAAGGAGTAGGCTACATATTGTGTTCATCCAATAGGCTACTACATAGAGAGAAAGCAGAGTTCAGCTCATTATCAAAGAGCTGCGCTGGATTATCCCCAAATGCAAAGTTGATTTCAGGAAATAAGTGGAATTTTGATACATTGCTTGTGATTCCGAAACAGAGACTGGCAGTACCTACAGCAGGAGTGTCCAAACTTGGTCCTGAAGGGCTGGTGTCCTTTTTACAATTATAGTTTAGCTCCAACTTGCTTCAACACACCTGTCTGGAAGATTCTAGTATACATAGAAAGAGCTTGATTAGCTAGTTCAGGTGTGTTTAACTGAGGTTGGAACTAAAAAATATAGGCCACTGGCCCTTCAGGATTGAGTTTGGGCATCCCTGACCTACAGACATTATAATAGATGTCGGCGCGTTGACTTATCGGAGCAACAGAGCAAAGCGGACCACGAGGCAAATATAATGTCTAGGGGCAGTACTGTTATCTAGTGATGTGATGTTGTGCGCCGAGGCTTCGAAGCATGTATCAAAAAAATGATACGTCTCGCAGCGAAGCAGTGTACCGGAGCTTGATTCGTTTTGCCATCATCACGTGATCAGTGACGTCTGAAGCTTCATTTTCACCTATACCCACATGACTGCTTCGAATTTTGATTCAAAGGTTTAAACACCTTTATGATTGATTAGGCGTCAATTACATACATTTCTACTGTTTCAAAGCACTGCACCGGTCCCACGCACCAGTAATTAAACTAAAATACAATAGTAAAAAGTTTTTGAACCATACTAAAGTGTATTAGTGTATTTTATACAACTACCTTTAAAGAAAACTACTGCATATTGTAATATAGTGTGTAATAATGAAGGCCAGCTGGCGAGTGCAGCTCGAAAGCCTCACTCCCATAGCCTTATCCTTAGAGCATTCGCCTCCCGTGCAGGAATCGCCGGTTCGATCCCCGCTTGGAACGAGTGGGTGGATGAAGGACTACAATTTATGTAAATATCTTTGAATAACTTGAATTTTACTAGTCATCGGTGGTGTAAGGTAAAACACCTTATGTGTAAAAAACTACAGTATTTAAGTCATTTGTTTATATTACTGTTGTTGTATTACTACATGAATGAGTTGGTCAGTTGTGAACATTTGACATTTTTGCAACACAATGCTTTCCCACACTTTAACCAGAAGAGGTCCTCGTCAAGCTCTGATTTAGAAAGCTTTCAGTAACAAACCTTTTTCCGATACAATTGAGTCAAACGGTTCACTGGTTCAGAAAGCTTCATTTTACCATCACTACTGTTATCTGTTAGCTCTAGTTATCTGTGGCTCAAGTGACGCCATTTTATATTTTGCTTCTCACTTGTACGGTGGCTCTGAACTGTCAAAACACCTCACAAAGCACTTTTTCGGATGCGAAAACAAAAAAGAACCCGGTTCGAATTTTTTATAACGGAAGAATGTTTCGGAGGCAGTGTGTCATTACAGTTCACAACGTAAAGATGAATTTATTTTTTAACGTGCGAAAATTACAGATTCAGTGTGCAATAACCTTAAGACTGACTGCTTATCAATGTATGGATGGCTATTCTGGCACGATCAGTTTGCTCAGTAGCTCACCTTGTATGGTGTTGGACTTGGGACATGGAGTGGACCGGGGATCGAGTTCGGCAAAGGACGGTTCTAAAAACCAGATAAAGGGCCGATCACACCAACCCATTGAGGAGCGTCTTTTTTGAAGGATTGCTAAAAGCCACGAGCGCTGCTTATGTGCCCTGGGTGCCTCGTGTTTTTGCTGTTGCATGCTGTGCATTTGGAGTTGGAGACGGGGTTTCCACTAAGATGGCAGCAGTGTTTCTGCTGTCAAGATGACTATGGAGATTTTAAAGATGAAGGACAAAATAGCGGTCGCTGTTTCGAGTTATCTGGAGCTGTATGACTTCACAAATCCTGAATATGAAAATATTATTAAATATTACAGTTATTACAATATCAACAGCAATGCTCGTGCACAATACGCAGCTGATTCAGTCTTTGCCTAGCAACAAAAAGCGCACCTGACTTGTTTTTTCTTGTCAACAAAAAAAGGCAGTGCGGTGCACCTCGAGTTTGCAGAACAGAAAATTGCATTTGTGTGATCAGCAACCCCAGTACTGGACAAACATTCTGCAAAGTTTAGCTCCAACTTTCTATAATTCACTCCTGGCAGGAAGTTTCCAGCATTCTTTGTAAAAGGTTGATCGGCTGGTTCAGGTGTGTCTAATTCAGGAGACTCACCCCTAGGAAGGAGTCTGGGCACCACTTATTTATGCCATGGAGGCAGTGCTTAATTTGTGAATTGCGAAGTCCCGGAACAGATCGGGGTAACGGATTCGGCATGATGTTACCCGAGGATGGAGAGATGTCACGTACGAAATTGGTGAGCGGGGGATGGGTGGATTGGTGCGGTGGATGGTGGAGGGGTGTCACAGACGTGAGTGAACGGGGCGGGGGTGTCAAGTAAAAATTTACTTGAATTTTACTCCTGCAAAGAATTTTAAGCAAATCTTAAGAGTCATTATTTCAGCATTATCATAATAAAGGCAAAATGCCAAAAATAAATCTATAAAAAAAACTAAATCAATGGTCATGAAGAACAACAGAAGCTCAACAGAAGAAAGAAATTGTTTAGAACCATTTGAGTGCAAGTAAACAGTTTGTCGCTTTAAATATGCAAACGAAGGTTCTTACCCAAAGACAAAACCACTGTACCAGTAAGTTAAAAATTAATTGGCATGTCTACTGTAACCAATATGCCAAACGTAATCTGAGTGCTTGTTTGAGAACGATACAAATCAGGGAATTGATGGAAAAGGTGTTCTGAGGCCAGTAAAAGTGTATGTAATCAAAAAGTGAGTGTCATGTTTACGGTGTAGCCTACAGGGCATGATACTTTCAGGTTAGAATTGTAGTCCATTGTCCAATTTATTTTATTATTTTATTACTAAAATATTGCTAAAAACTGAAATGACAATATCTGGCAAAAGACAAGACTAGCCAGAAACCAAACTAAATGGTCTTGTATTTAAAAGACTAAGAGCAATCAAATCAAAAACACGACATGGTCTACGAAACTTTTTAAAAGTTTCACTTTTGACTAGTGCTGCAGGAACAGCCAATTTCAAGAAACAAGACAGAGCAATGAAGGTTTATGAAATCAAACTTCTGAAGGCCGTCAGTCAACTTCTCTCAGCTAAGTTTTTGGATTGAGTTTTGTATGGTCTGACCCTGACGGGGACATGTAAAAACTGTACCCACTGGTGTTGTGGTTCAGAGAGGACTGTAAATGGCTGTTCAGTTTAGTGAGAGTCATAAAATTAAATTTGAAAGGGCTGAAAGCAAGCTAAGAGTTCAAGAGGGAACAGAAAGAAGACTGCTTTAATAATCTTCCATTTTAAAATGCAAATAGATTCATAATAACATTGGGCATGTGGAATTCTGGCCAGGCGCAGCACACACAGGGCACTGCCACAGATGGATTTCGCTGCTGCTAGCTCTCTGGCCTCGTCCTGGTGTATAGTTTTGTGTGAAAGCCTAATAAGTAGTTCGGATTTTCTAACCTGGGGGTGCTGAATCCTGTTCCAAGAAACTGACCTTGCAACAGAGTTCAGCAGAAAACTTGATCCCACGCAACTGAACTGCATATTCAATAACACTGTTAGAATCGATATGTTCTGATTACTCAAAACATTTGTGGAAACTCAATAAACGTTTTAGTTAAGTTAGTAGAACTTAATTTATTTTGGTTCTACCACAACATGTTTGTGATGACTACTGCAGCACACAGGTGTCTCTCATTAAGGCCGTACTAACACTATGTACAGTTGCCTTGAATCGGGCCAAAGCACGCTTGTCCCCCCTCCCGTCTCCCCCGACGGCCCGCACTCACATTACATTCGGGCCTGGGCGCGCTTCCGTCATCGATGGCGCGCTGCTCAGTAAGCGCTCTCGCTCAGCACAGTGGATATTTCTTTAGTTATATCGTTTAAGTCGTTTGATATGCGGTGACTCGCAGTCTAATATTTCGCCGAACAGATCAGCCACTTTTGACGCTCATAAACAATCATAAAGTCCTCGTGCTGCAGGAATTAGGAAGTTTGTTGAAGGCGCAGCTGACGTGCAGTGAGGGGTTTGCGTCTTTAATAAACTACGACAGTTTGCATTCATTGAACAGTACAAATGATTAATTAATTCATATAAAACAGTCTGTTAAAAGTCACGTCTCGCTTTCAGTTTCGGGCTTAGGCACGCTTGCACTCACACTGTAAGCGTACCGCGCCTGAGCCCAAGTGAACCGCGCTCTGGCCAACCTCTTCCAACCGGGCCAGGGCCACCCAAGTGTACCGTGCCTGAGCCCGATTCAGAGCACTCACACTTCTCAAACGATCCGGGAAACGGGCCTGGGCACAGTTCGGATAGCATAGTGTGAGTAAGCCCTAACACTCAGTTACCAAAAGTGTTGGTCGGCATCTGAATTTGCATACTTTTTTTTAAAAAAAAGTATGCGAACAGAGCAGTATGTCTGAATTCATAGTACTCAAAAAACCATAGACGAGAAGTACGTAGATGACCTAGTATTTCCGTCGAGATTCTGTAGTGCATACCTGATGGAAGCTACACTTTCCCATGATGCCATGCAAGAGAATTAATGAATGGAAGTCAAGCGACGCAACTGACGAGGGTAGGTCATATGATAATGACAAATGTTGTGGATGTATTACATCTGAGTTCCATTCATACTACTCACTTTCATACGTTATAGAAGGTACATTTCTAATGGTTGTGTAGTAAATTCAAATTCAAATGTAGTACCTACTCGAGCAGTAGGCGATTTTTAGATTTTAGATTTTAGCCTTGTCCTCATCTTACTCCTCATAATGGTAATTAAAATATAATTAACATTTAAACAAACTAATATGTGGAATTTAAACTGCATCCATTTCAATCTAAACTGGCACGGAACACTGCAGGATGATAGATCTCTGCGAATAGAAATGTAACCTCTGTGTACCACCATACTTTAAATAGCGGCTCATCTGACACAGTTATTTCCAATTCTAATCCTGGAAGATCACATCACCTCAATTAAAACACAACCAAACCAATAAAAAAAAATTATGTTTTAGGTTGGTATATAGCAGGGGTTCTCAATCTCAGTCCTAGAGGTCTGGTGTCCTGCAGACTACAGCTCCAACCCCAATCAGACACACTTGGACTAGCTGATCAAGCTCTTACTAGGCTTTCTAGAAACATCCTTGCAAGTGTGTTAAAGCAAGTTGGAGCTAAATTCCGAAGGACACCGGCTCTCCAGGAACCCCTCGTATATAGGAACTACCGTACACTCTACAATGGCTCTTCAAGAGAAAGATTGAACACCCTTAGGGCTATGTACTTCAAATGAAATCGATCAGAACGTAAATGAAAATGACATAATTTCAAACAAAATCTGGACAAAACTGGCAGTTTGATATAAACCAAAAACATACTTTGAAGCCCAAGCGAAATTTTGGAGAGTTTATTTTGGCTCCTCAAGACCTTTGAGCTACTAGTGGTCTGTGGTATTTTCGCAATAAGTGGATGTGTTCAGGAACTCCACCTTCTTTGTCTTGTGACTTCTTGAATTTCTCAAGGATGGAATTTACACAGGCTAATCAAAACTACACAACAGAAGATGAGATGGCTATTTCCAAGAGGGGACTGGAGTAGACAAGTTTGGTCCTAGAGCAAGGAAAGTTTTTCCTTTGCATTCTTAAACAATTTATCATATACAGAACTCTGTGAAGAACTTGAACTGTCAAGAAAGCAGTGTTACATGTTCCAGGTCAGTAGTTGATGCTGCACCTCATTAGTAAACAATACCTGTAGAGAAAAGACGATTAGCTCCTTTTGGGCAGAAGTTTGATTAACAGAACTTGTATCATGACAAAGTCATTACCATGTCTGCCCTTTTACAGGCACATAACTGAACCAATCAAGGCCTTTTGGATTACCAGGACATTTGAATAGCCCAAAAGTGCACAGGAGATAGTTGCATCTAAACTTTACAGGAAGTAGGCCCTCCTTCAGGTTGACTAGATACCCCTGATCTAAAAAGACCCGAATGTTACTGAATATGCAGTAGGTGTTACTATGCAAATTTAAGTAATAATTAAGACACTCACAGTATTGGTATCACAAATAAGCGATTTCTAAGGGGGAAGCTTTTGTGTTCAGTACACTAGTCTATTTCAGATGAGAAGACAAAGAAGAAGAAGAAAACGAAGATGACGAAGAAGATAAAGAAGAAGATGGCGAAGAAGACAACAAAGTAGACAACGAAGAAAAAAAGAAGACAATGAAAAAGACGACCAAGAAGACAATGAAGATGACAATGAAAAAGAAAAAGACGAGGAAAAAGACGACTAAGAAGATGATCAAGAAGACAATGAAGAAGATGACGATCAAGAAGACAACAAGGAAACGACGAAAAAAAACGATGAAGATGACGAAGAAGAACTCGAAGATGAAAAAGATGATGATAAAAAAGATGACTAAGATGATCAAGAAGTCAACAAAGACGACGACGGAGCAGGACAATGATGAAGGAGACGATGAAGAAGATGATGACGAAGAAGAAGAAGACAAGGAGATGATGAAGGAAAAAGACGACGATGAAAAAGACGGCGAAGATGACGATCAAGAAGATGACAAAGAAGACGATCAAGAAGATGACGAAGGAGACGACGAAGAAGACGATGAAGATGAAAAAGACGACGAAGAAGACAATCAAGAGGACGATCAAGAAGAAGACAAAGAAAACTATCAAGACAAAGAATGAGACAATCAAGACGACAAAGAAGACGATTAAGAAGACGAAGAAGGAGATGATCAAGAAAACAAAGAAGGAGACGATCAAGAAAACAAAGAAGACGATCAAGAAGACGAAGAAGAAGACGAAGAAGGAGACGATCAAGAAGACGAAGAAGGAGACGATCAAGAAGACGAAGAAGGAGACGATCAAAAAGACAAATAAGGAGACGATCAAGAAGACGAAGGAGGAAACGGTCAAGAAGTCGAAGAAGGAAACGGTCAAGAAGTCAAAGAAGGAGACGATCAAGAAGACAAAGAAGGAGAGGATCAAGAAGACGAAGAAGGAGACGAAGAAGGAGACGATCAAGGAGACGAAAAAGGAGACGATCAAGAAGACAAAGAAGGAGACGATCAAGAAGACGAAGAAGGAGACGATCAAGAAGACAAAGAAGGAGACGATCAAGAAGAAAGAAGTAGAAGAAGATGACGATGAAGACGATGAAGATGAATAAGACGACGAAGATGAATAAGACCACGAAGACGATCAAGACGACAAAGACGACAATTAAGAAGATGACAAAGAAAGCGATCAAGAAGACAAAGAATGAGACGATCAAGAAGATGACAAAGAAAACGATCAAGAGGACAAAGAAGGAGACGATCAAGAAGATGAAGAAAGAGACGATCAAGAAGACGAAGGAGACGATCAAGAAGACGAAGGAGGAGACGATCAAGAAGACAAAGGAGACGATCAAGAAGACAAAGGAGACGATGAAGTAGAAGATGACGATGAAGAAGACAAGAAGATGACAAGGAAGACAACGAAGAAGACGATGAAGATGAATAAGACGACAAAGACGATCAAGACAACAAAGACGACGATCAAGAAGATGACAAAGAAAAGGATCAAGAAGACAAAGAATGAGACGATCAAGAAGATGACAAAGAAAACGACAAAGAAAACGATCAAGAAGACGAAGAAGGAGACGATCAAGAAGACCAAGAAGGAGACGATCAAGAAGAGAAAGGACACAGCCAAGAAGACAAAGAAGGAGACGATCAAGAAGACCAAGCAGGAGACGATCAAGAAGACCAAGAAGGAGACGATCAGGAAGATGAAGGAGACTATCAAGAAGACCAAGAAGGAGTTGATCAAGAAGACCAAGAAGGAGACGATCAAGAAGACAAAGAAGGAGACGATCAAGAAGACAAAGAAGGAGACGATCAAGAAGACAAAGAAGGAGACGATCAAGAAGACAAAGAAGGAGACGATCAAGAAGACGATCAAGAAGACGAAGAAAAAAAGGAGACGATGAAGAAGGAGACGATGAAGAAAAAGGAGACAACTAAGAAGGAGATGAAGGAGACAAAGAAAAAGGTAAAGACAAAGAAAAAGAAGAATCGTGTTTTCTGTGACATGAATGAATTTGAAACCTTGGAGAAATGGATGCAACTAATGCTAAGCATATTTATTGGCCTGGACAAATATTTCCTGACAGCATTCCACTACAATGCATTCCAGAAAAAACTGCCTCATTATAGTTTCATCAATGTCTCTCTCTCTCTCTCTCTCTCTCTCTCTCTCTCTCTCTCTCTCCTCACCCACCTGTCTATCTTTGTGTGTCACTCTGTGGATTAAGTCAAACTCTTCTGCTGGATGAGTGCAGGGTTGATGGCAGCAGAGCGCAGAGATGCCAGCTGTCCATCACAGCTGTCAGCGTCTCCTTTGGTGCCAAAATAAAGGGCCGATTCACAAGGTCAGAGATACGGTGGGCTTTCAGTTTTCAAACAACAGGATTATTTTCTCCTCCAATCTCAAGCTCATTTAATCGCTCAAACCTTTGAACTTCCATCTCTCAATTCATCTCTTAATCAAACAATCTTGTTCTGCATCTCTCCACAATAATCCACTTTCTCACTGAACTCTGCAGCTCTGTACCTAAAAGGGTTGCCAACATATCAAGACATCACAGGCACATGTCTGGCGTGCAGATTCTTGAAGTTATGTTTTATTCTTACGCATTCTGTAAGCCTGTGTATGATCTTTATCCTTAGTTGGCACTTTCACCTTGCTATTAAACAGTAGGGAAGAGACAATTATCTGTTTGCGGCCAGGAGTTTGTGGGCTTGTTCTCTTAAGTCTAAAATATTTTCAAAATTAGGCATTTTCAGTCACCAAAATGTCATTGTTGTAAAAAACGAACAGACAAAACACATAAAATGTTTTCCATTTTTGGCTGAAAGTGTAGTGCTGTAAATAGTTCCTAGAACCAAATTCAACTGGAATCAGAGTTGTTTGTAGACTACATCAGGCTAGTAGCTGGCACGTTGTTAGTAAACAGTTTAGGGATTAGATCATAGGTCTCAAACTCGAATTCTGGAGGGCGGCAGCTCTGCACAGTTTTGCTCCAACCCTAATCAAACACAGCTGATGCCACTAATCAAGGTGTTTAAGACTCTTTTGAACATTTCGATTATTTGGATCAGCCATGTTTGATTAGAGTTGGACCAAAACTGTGAAGAGCTGTGGTCCTCCAGGAATTGAGTTTGAGATCTATGGATTAGATGATTAGCTCTTTGTGGGCAGGAGTTTGTGGGATTGGTCTCCGATGTTCAAAATGTTGTCTGCAATACTTTCAAAATTACACATTTTTAGTCATTAAAACGCCATTGACGTGTACACCAGGGGTGGGCGATAAATTTATCCACATTAGACACTGGGGTGGTTTAGAGGGCTGGTCCAACACAGTTAATATTCATTCATTTATTCAGTCATTTTCATCTGCTTTTTACGGGGCTGGGTCACGGTAGCAGCAGTCTCAGGAGAGAACCCCAGACTTCCCTCTCCCCAAACACTTCTTCCAGCTCCTCTGGGCTGATCCCAAAGCGTTCCCAGGCCAGCCGGGAGACATAGTCCCCCAGCGTGTCCTGGGTCTTCCCCAAGGCCTCCCCCCGGTGGGACATGCCTGGAACACCTCCCTAGGAAGGTGTCCAGGAGGCATCCGAAACAGATGCTTGAGCCACCTCAGCTGGCTTCTCTCGATGTGGAGGAGCAGCGTCTCTACTCTGAGCTCCTCCCGGGCGACAGAGCTCCGCAGCCCATCTATAAGGGTAAGCCCTGCCACCCTGCGAAGGAAAGTCATTTCAGCTGCTTGTATCCGAGATCTTGTCCTTTCCGTCATGACCCAAAGCTCATGACCATAGGTGAGAGTAGGAACGTAAATTGACCGGTAAATAGAGAGATTTGTCTTTCGGGTCAGCTCCTTCTTTACCACAATGGAATACAGTTAATATGTTATTTTTTTTAATATCCACGCTCTGGCACTTTGAAAAGTTTAAATGTTTTAAACTCGATGCACCTGGAAAATGCGAGCATGTCGTACTGCATGTGAATCGCTTCCTATTCGCACTTTCAAGCCACGCATCTGTTATTTGAAATAACGAACTTGGGCGTGCAAAGGACGAGACATGTGAACAGCCCTTTTCGTTGACTCGCTACATCAGACATTGCATGACCGCGTTTGTGGTTGAATTTAAATAAACCAAATTCTTCATGAGGGCCGATCAAAGATGTCCAGCTGCCCGCATTTGGCCTTGGGGCTGTAAAATGCCCATGTCTGGTGTAAACAAACAAACATAACACAACTGAAATCAGTTGCGAGTTGTTTTGACATGACATACTTGAAAATCTACTGAAACAAATGTAGTTTAACACAGAATCCAGCAGAAACTACTATACTGTTAGCAAAGAAACATAATATAATACATCACTGCCTCATAGCGGTTGACATTTGAATGTAGTTGACATTTTTCTAGGACTTTCTAGGACAAGGTTAACTACTAGAAAGCTACGGCTACATTTTTATAAAAGTTTAAATTTAAACTTTAAACTGTATGTTTACTAGGGTTGGGTTGACAGACGATGCCATCGTCCATCGCCGATGGCCGATAAACTTCACAATGCTGAGCCGGCATCGCAATCCATCGCCCCACATTTATATTGATATATAACTTATTATTTGCATGTCATCTTAATAGCAATAACGGTCTTTCCATAACCTGTGTTAAATTTTATATAGCTGCCGCTTGCACGGCTGACAGCATCGTGAGGATTAAATGAAGGATTATACAGTACCTCTCGCGCTTAAAATGTGTAGATTCAGTGGGAAACGCCGTTACCTGCAAACCCCGTCCCACAGACTTTACAGTAAATGGCTGTAGTTATTTTCATAGCGGACTTGATGCCACTGGAAATCTTTTATCCACTCTTGGAAAAGTGTAAATGGTGGATTAACATTCAGCACATGATCACTAATAAGATGTGCCATTATAAGTACCTTTAGGTGGTTTCTAAAACTAAATCTGTCAGTGTTATTTTCATTCTCTCATCTTCAGCGCTTCACATTTTCGCGGATGTAGCTTCTGTCATCTGAAGGTAGAAGGCATTGACTGAGTGATTGACAGCTGATATTAACCACACCATTCGCGTTCAGTTCTAGCGCAGTGGGCCAATAAGAAGAGCACAAAGGCGGGGCATGCATTGCAGGCTTTTGTTACTTCAGCAAGTTCACATGACAACTGATTTATCTGTTCCTGAGCGCTGTGTTTGGTGATTTTAGGTGCAAAGATGCATTCTGCATAAATGTCTCCTAAATATGCGCACGCGGTGAGGGTTTTGCAGTGAAAACAGTGAAAATTTATGCAATCACACAAATCCTTCCAATTATATTTTTAGGTCGCATAAAATTGTGGGCGCATATGCGACCAAAACGGTCGAGCCCTAGCATCTTTACTTGTTATTATTTCCTTATAATAATAATAATAATAATAATAATAATAATAATAATAATAATAATAATAATAATAATTAAATAAGGAAGTTATCATGAATCACTACACAAATTACAGTGAACTCCAAACGAACTCTCGTCTCCTCCACCAGCTGTGGGAAAAAGCCATTATAACGACACAGATCACTGTGTCTATGCCAGAGTCCCGCGGAAAAAAAGTGACTGACAGGTGGTAATTTGTGTGTAACTTTATTTATTTATGGTTTGGTTATGGGTAAAGCAAAGACCATGTGGGGCAGGTAGTGAAAACGGTAGGCTACAATTAATTAATTCGCTATGAATTAATTGATATTTAACAACAACCACCCCCGCCTACGACGACGACGCCATCATCCATCGCGATGTTTCACATTAGACATCGTACGATGCCAAATTGGTCAACATCGCCCAACACTAATGTTTACATGACAATGCTGTAGTCCAAAACAGAAAACCTGTATTTTGTATTTGTGAAAATCTTCAAATATACACAACGTTTTGTAAATGATCTCCAAGTATCCAAGGTCAAAAAATTGTTGGCAATGCTTTTAAAAATATGTGTTTTCAGCCACTAAAATGCCACTGTCATGTAAATGAACAGACAAAACACAACCAAATGCAATTGAAACCAGTTGTGAGTTGTTTGTAGACATGAAATTGTACTGAAATTTGAAACAAATGTAGTTTTAAACACATAATTCCCCCAAAACAACTACACTATTAACAAATAAACATCACTGCAATTGGCATATTTGAATATAGTTGACATTTTTCAACTTCGCAGTCAATCTCACAATCCCCCGCATAAGCCTTCCGCTCAGCTCCCATAGAGACTGAACAGAAAACACCCACTCAGCTCCGCACCAGTGGACACGTACTTGGTGCTCAGAAAGCAGCTGCCCGTAGACGGCAGACAGCAAGGCCGCTCGCTGGGTTTTGGAACTTAGCTATTTGTCTCTCTCCGCATCTCATTGGTCCACCACATGGCACACCACAGCTCAGCAGTGTCAATGCCTCGTCAGCCCCCTTTTCAATCAATTCCGCCCAAATGACTTTCACTGGCAGCCTCTCAATGGCTATAAACAAGCACATTTCACCAGTGATGGCCATAAACCTGATCTGTGGGTCGCAGGAAGTACAAGATATGCTGAAGCTAGAGCCTTGATTTATTCTGTGTATTCACCTCGTGTCTCCATCCAGGAGCCAAACAGAATGTTTCGACCAATCAAGGCTACAAGCAATATACCAGAATCCTCTCTTTTTTTTTTGGTTCAGTGGCATTATTGACTTTTGTGTAGCGTATTGTTTCTTTATCAGCAGCTAGCTTGTAATCAGTTGCTTTCAAAGCAAGCGGCAAAAACAGATAAGGGAATATTAATTAGAGATGCAAAACCAAACTGCAGAGAAGATCAAATATACCAGAGGAAGATGAATGATTCATTGAACTCGTTGAAAAGTTGGCGAACACACTTCAGATTTCTCTGATGTATAAATGGAAATCAGATTCTTGTAACACTGCAGTCTTGTCGTCATCTGCTCTACTGACACAAGACCGTGTCTATTCCTGCTGTTTTGCTAAGAATAGTCAAACATTGTGATGCTTACCAGAAATAAAGCACTGTAACCACCTGGGTACTCATTAATTACATAGACAGCGGTTTTTAATTAAATTACAGAACTTTCTTTCTCAATTAAGAACAAACTCCAGTGCATAAAACCAAATTAAAGCAGAGAGTAATGGTGAACGTATCTTACTGTGGTTATTAACAGGAACATGCACATACACTATTGCATAATGACCACCTGCCTAATAAGCTGTTGGTCCTTCACATGCTGCCAAAACAGCCCCGAGGAGTAGAGTCTACAAGAAGTGTCCTGTGATATCGGTAGACTACGAGGAGTAGAAGTGAATTCAACCTGGTGGTTCAGCACATCCATTGAGTTCTGGGAAATTTAAAGGCCAGGGAAACATCTTGAACTCATTATCATGTTCTTAAAGCCAGGGGTCCCTAAACAACTGAGTCACGTTCCAGTACCGGGTTGTGTAAAAGTTGCTACCGGGCCACAAGATTGCAAAATAATTCTATAAGAGATCCCACTTTATTGTGAGTTTTACCATATATGTGCACGTCGCAGAGCAGTCAGGCTGAGCAACTACTAGAATTCAAACCAGGTATGAACACCAGCACTACCATTGGGCATCTGTTTGTGTAGCTTAGCAACATATTAAAGGCAAGCACCACACCCGTTTATTAAGATTCAGGTACTACAGCACCGGTGCACAAACTGTGTCCTGGAGGGCCGGTGCCCTGCCAATCATTCTTTTATATATTTAGTGTACAGGCACTTGGATTTATGATTGTTACGGTGCTTTTGCAACTCAAGTTCTTTTGACATTGCCATTTCAGCATAACCAAGATCTCAGCTACTGAAAATCAGTAACTAGAAAGATAGAAATATATCAGACTCACTTCTCTCCTTGAAGTTTGTTGGTTTTCACAATCAAGTCCTGGGTTTGCTCTTTGGCTGCCTGTTGACACAGAACATGACAGCTGGGATACAGAAATAAATAATAATATTGTTGGTCTTTCAACAATGCGTGTTCATCTGGTTTGTGTTTTAAATGTTTTGAATGAACAGCAGGATTTTAAGAACCATAACTTCTAATATATACATACACGCAAATATTTGTGAAAAGTTTTTTCGTTAATGGCACAGTATGTAATTTTTACCTCTGGAGGGCGCATATTCGCAACAAACAAAGCTGCATTTTGATGATGCCGTGACTTAGTGTGTAATCATGGGAGTTGTCGTCTTCATTAAAACTTATGGCAGTCCTGTATAAATCATGTTCATGGATGAACTGAAGTATTCAAGACAAGGATATCGCGATTCTCCCATTGCTGTATTTGAAAATGTCACATTATTTGTGAAGCTCGCAATTTTTTTTTTTAAATTGCTGCAGATTTCACACGTACAGTTGAAGTCAGAATTATTCGCCCTACTGTGATTTTTTTCTTCTGTTTGAAATATTTTCCAAACCATGTTTAACAGAGCAAGGAATTTTTCACAGTATTTCCTATAATATTTTTTTTCTTCTGGAGAAAGTCTTATTTGCTTTATTTCGGCTAGAATAAAAGCAGTTTTTAATTTTTTAAAACTATTTTAAGGTCAATATTATTAGCCCCCTTAAGCAATATTTGTTTTCGATTGTCTACAGAACAAAGCACTGTTATACAATTATACTTGCCTACTTACCCTAACTTGCCTAATTAACCTAATTAACCTAGTTAAGCCTTTAAATGTCACTTTAAGCTGAATACTAGTATCTTGAAAAATATCTATTCAAATATTATGTGCTGTCATCATGGCAAAGATAAAAAAAATCAGAAATGAGTAATTAAAACTATTATGTTTAGAAATGTGTGGAAAAAAAAAATCTTCCAGTTAAACAGAAAGTGGGGGAAAAAATATACAGGAGGGCTAATAACTCTGACTTCATCTGTAAAGCACTGTTCTAGTGATTTTTGGATATTTTAACGTAAAAAACAATCATGCATAATTCCCATATTAATTGTTAACACTCACTTACATGTGATAATTGTAAGTATCTGAAAGTGCACATGCATAATTACCTTTAACCTGTTGGTCATTTCTTCACAGCAGGAGCTCATGGCCTGAACGTCTTCATGAACACTCTCGAGCTCCTAAAGCAGAAACACACACTTCAGATACCTGCTTGAACACATCCGAGCAAAATGAGCACTCACAGTATATAAACCTGTATTAATAAAACATGATTAATACAATTCAATGCATCTTAAAAAAAAGATGTAAATGAGTCCTTTGTAGATGTATCTGTCTATTTATTATTTTTGTATTATTTATTAAGTATCTAAAGCAATATACTTGTGCTATTTTAGTATTATTGAAGAACAATGTTATTTTTATTTTGTTAAAAAAATAACAGTAATGTTGCTTTGTATTTATTTATTGATTTTTCATTTGTTTGTTTATTTTCTCATTTTGTTTAAATATTTAGCAATGTTGCTTTGTATTTATTTATTTATTTATTTATATTGTTATTTATTAATTTATGTGCTTGTTTATTTGTCATTTTGCTTAAAGATTTAGTAATTTTGCTTTGAATTTATCTTTATTGTTATGTATTTATTTGTTTGTTTGTTTATTTTTTTAATTTTGTTTAAAGATTCTGTATTGTTGCTTAAAATTTATTTATTTATTTTTTTTTTTTTATGATTTTTATATATTTATTTATTTATTTGTTCATTTTTTACATTTTGTTTAAAGATCCTAGTAATGTTTCTTTGTATTAATTTATTTTTTATTTGTATTTGTTTTTTTATTTACTTATTTGTGTGCTTGTTTATTTTATTTTATCATTTTGTTTAACGATTTTATAATGTCAATTTTTATTATTTTTTTTTCATTTAGTTTAAAGATTTAGTAATGTTGCTCTGTATTTATTTATTTATTAATTTGTATTTTTATTTATTTATTTATGCTTTTGTTTAGTTTTTCATTTTGTTTAAAGATTCAGGAATGTTTCTTTGTATTTATTTAATTATTTTGTATGCATGTACTGTATGCATATAATCTTGTTTATTTACTCTTCATGTCCACAGACTGTTTAACAGTTTTATTTTATTTAGACTGTTATTTATTTTAATTATTTTTAATTTGTTAATTTTAAGTAATTAATTTACATTTCTCATTTTGAAGTAACTAATTTAACATACTACAGCATTTCCTCTAGGATTTTTTCCAGCTGTGGCAGCAGGCCTTTTGATCTACCAACTACCTTTGGCGCTATTTCAATGACAAATGTCGTGACGCAGTACTACATGTCGAGATCGGATTTGTGTAATACAAGCATGCAGATCTTTTTGCTTGCGCTAGAATTTCCTCTGTTTGTGCACAAAACTTCTTGCACGCCCTCAAATATACGCTGCTCAAGTGCAATTTAGCGAGTTTACATAGTGAATTTGTCTCCAACCTTTATTAGATTTGCTAGGAATATTTATGAACGTCTCCAATAGACCTACAGAGCGGCATTAATGCGTCCTGAGGTAAAGTGAAACGGCTATAAACTCCAGCAAGATAAAGTCTTTGTTTGTTGTATGCAGAGCCATAGACCTTTATCTATAAATAAAGTATAATTATGGAAACAGTGTTCATCTTAACTGAAAGCTATACGCCATGTTTGCTGGCCTCACACATCACGCACCTGTCAGTCAGTCAGCATGTCACCTTAAAGGGTTAAACAAACAACGCACAGCACTACTACGGTTACAGAAAAGTTTGCGCTGTTATAATTCACTTACCTTTTAATACGTTTTGGTGCGATTATAACCCGCTATTTAAAATAAACGACAATGTTTTGAATGAGAAGCTGTAATGTAGCCGTGGTGGGATGAATTTTGGCATGGCGCCTCGCCATGGTAGAATGAATGTAGCGGAAACCTTGTACTATAAAATGTCAAAATATAAATCAATATATAATCTCTGTAATTCAGCCTCCAGTGTAACAAACAGTGAGTTTTCAGCCTCCAGTGTAACACGATCCTTCAGAAACATGATGGTTTTCCGCCCAAGAAACGTTTCTCATTATTATCAATGTTGAAAACTGTTGTGTGCTTTCAAATTTTTGTGGAAAACTGTTTGTAACACTGTAAAAAAATGGTACATTAGATACATTTTGTTAAAGTTTGAAGTTTCTGAAGGTCATGCAAAAAGAGATTAGTGATAATGGTAATACCATCTGAATGGAGTATACACTAACCTGCACATTATTCAGTCATAAGATGGTGCAAAACACTAAAAAACGCAAAGCTGGCACAAACGAAAACGGCTAAATGGAGTATACACTAACCTACATATTATTCAGTCATAAGATGGCGCACAACACTCAAAAATGCAAAGCTGACACAAACGAAAACGGCTAAATGGAGTATACACTAACCTACATATTATTCAGTCATAAGATGGCGCACAACACTCAAAAATGCAAAGCTGACACAAACGAAAACGGCTAAATGGAGTATACACTAACCTACATATTATTCAGTCAAAAGATGTCGCACAACACAAAAAAATGCAAAGCTGACACAAATGAAAACAGCTAAATGGAGTATACACTAACCTACATATTATTCAGTCAAAAGATGTCGCACAACACTAAAAAATGCAAAGCTGACACTAGGGCTGGGCGATTTTTTCGATTTTTTCGATTAATTCGAATTTACGTTTTAAGACGATTTTATTTTTTACAAAATCGAAGAATCGCGATTTTTTTTATAAAAATATTAAAGCCACTTTCCCACTATCGTGCCAAACCGTTCTAAACTGTTAGACAACCGTGCTGAATTGTGCTGATTCTGTGTGTTGACGTCGTGGCTCTGTTGATGAGCTACCAGCTGATTTAGCGGAAGCGCGCCAGGGCGGACTTGCCATTGGGAACACCGGGACATTTTCCCGCTAGAGCAACAACAGCTCCGCAGCCAGGGCAACCGCAGTCAGCCAGCCAGCTTCGATAATGTTTCCACGCGCGCCGTGCTGTTGTTCGCGTCCCCGCAGCCGTCTGTCTCTCCCGCGCGAGCTGCGAGACGGGCTTGACAGGTGGAGTCACTTTTAGTCACTTATGCCCGCGCACCCATCGCTCCACACACACACACACACACACACACACAAGGAAATAATTGCACCTAGTTTAAAGCCCAGATGGCTGGTTTTGTATATTATACCCGCGCACCACCTGAAGGACGGTACTGTATGAATTAAATCATAACCCATATATGTACCAATAAACAAGTAAAATGAATGAATGAATAAAATAAATATGGATTCTTAAATGTCGGCAGTTTTTTACCCAAAAAATATCAATACGTATCGACAAATGTTTTATAAAAATAAATTAAGCAATTTCCAACATTTCAGCTATAGGCTGTTATACGATTCAGTTAAATATAAGATAGACATTTAAATATATATAGATATGTAACAGGTTTTTTTTTTTCACGGTGATCTTTAATATATACTGGGTGGTGGAGCTACGCACAAATATTTTCTAAAACGTCAAGCAGATATTTGTCTATAGCTCGTTAGTTATTTATGAAGACAAAAAATAATTCAAATAACAAAAATAAAACTATAAAATTACAAAGATAAAAAGAGCAGCATTCTGCTAAATATAGTCCTTTATATCCTGATATGCTGTGTGTTGTTTCATTCGTTTTTTTATATTTAACTTGATGCATTCGTTATTTAATGTTTGAATACTGAAATCGTTTAAATGGTTATTTTTTACCATCAAAATGTAGTATATTTTATATCATTACCAATTTTTGATATAAAACCGCTGTTATTTTATTGATTGTTATGAAATAATTTAAGTGCTATATTTTTTATTAGTGAAAGTGCCCGCTCACTTTGACAAGGCCTGTCTAAATATATATTTCTGCCATGCCACTAATACAGATAAACTATTGTTGCATTATCATTGTTTATTTTTCTGTTATGTACAGAGATTTGAATATTTATTTCCCCTCCAATCCTTTTTAATCTTCACGTTACATTTTGGTCATTTTCTCTCCAAATAAAATTTGACCAAAGCTGCACAACATATGACCTGCTGTGACTTCTATTGTAGCTATGTTTAGCATCCCTATATGAGAGAGTGCCATAACCGTGTTTAGTCACACTATTGCTTTTCTTTTACAAGTGAGCATGAAAAAAAACTAGTTTCAGCATTTATTTAAATTTAAATGAACAAGGTAAGATGGTAAGGTAGTTACACAGTAAAAAAATTTTTATAAAAAAAAAAAAAAAAAAAAAAAAAAAAATCCAGATTTTTTTTTTTTGCCATATCGCCCAGCCCTAGCGGACACAAACGAAAATGGCTAAATGGAGTATACACTAACCTACATATTATTCAGTCATAAGATGGCGCAAAACACTAAAAAATACAAAGCTGACACAAACGAAAACTGCTAAATGGAGTATACACTAGCCTATATATTATTTAGTTAAAAAGATGACAAAAGGTGATTCGAAGTTCCCGGATAAGCCTGTTTTATTCAGTGGTTGTTATCTCGGAACAACATACCTTATAATGTTACAACCGACCAATCAGAATTAAGTATTGCAGACAGCCACGTAATAGGACGGTTTAACTCATTACTAGCATGTTTGTAAGTTGATTTAGCACACTACGGTAAGGTAACGGTTTTGGATAATTTTAATTGTAATAAATGCATAAATAAATGCATTTGCGAATATATAAAGATCTTCCTAACTGTTTATGCTCTGCTATACTGTTCTTGTGAATGTACCTCCTTCACATCCTTAAAAATGCGCACAAACTCTTCATTGATGGACAGGCTGCGTCTCTCGATATCTCCTCGCAGGTTCCTCCTGGTTCTCAGACTGTTCTCAGTAAAAAACACGGACAGAGACTTCAACGCTTCCAGCATCTCCTACAAATGCAGACAAAGACGAAAAAAGACGGTTATAGGTTATTGGAGGACATTGGTCAAACAGGTCAAATAGTGCATTTAATCACTCGCATTCTAACACGGATCATGTGCTGCAAGCAGAGAAAACGTTTATTTGAATGTTTACATTACATTGTTTACATCATTTAAATAGATGTGCGCGTGTGCTGCTCACTGAAAAGATAAAAACAAATCTACATTTTGCAAAGTTCAAACATTAGAGAGTCGAATCAGAAGTGAAAGCAGCATATAGAAACCTGAAATACAGCAATGCAAATCACATATATAAATTACATGTTAACGTGTCAATTTCAAAGATATAAACATATATGTGATATACAGTGGTCCCTCGCTATAGCAAAGTTCGTCTTCTGCTGCGTCACAGTTTCACTGATTTTTTTAGTGCAATTTGTATTGTTTATTCATTCATTCATTCATTAATTCATTCATTCATTTTCTTGTCGGCTTTGTCCCTTGCAGGGTCGCCACAGTGGAATGAACCACCAACTTATCCAGCACGATTTTACGCAGCGGATGCCCTTCCAGCCGCAACCCATCTCTGGGAATTTCCACACAAACACATTCACACTCATACACTACGGACAATTTCATTCATTCATTCATTTTCTTGTCGGATTTGTCCCTTGCGGGGTCGCCACAGCGGAATGAACCGCCAACTTATCCAGCACGATTTTACGCAGCGGATGCCCTTCCAGCCGCAACCCATCCCTGGGAATTTACAGACACACACACATTCACACTCATACACTACGGACAATTTAGCTTACCCAATTCACCTGTACCGCATGTCTTTGGACTGTGGGGGAAACCGGAGCACCCGGAGGAAACCCACGCGAACGCAGGGAGAACATGCAAACTCCACACAGAAACGCCAACTGACCCAGCCTAGCCGAGGTTCGAACCTGCGACCCAGCGACGTTCTTGCTGTGAGGCAACAGCACTACCTACTGCGCCATTGTTTATTTTATTTTATTTTTTTACAGCATCCTGATTGGCTGTAGACCATTGTCAATCAATCTCCTCCATGTCAGTACAGTACAGAATGCATTCAGCTTGCCAAATTAACATAAATCTTCGATCGCTAGCAGTGTGAGTTTCAACAAGGATGCAAAAAGGGTTGTAACTGTCTGCAGAAAGACCATAGCAAAGGGGGTCGCACACAGGATGTGCTGCACCACGCAGCGCCATGCATTTTAGAATAGTAAATAGGTATATATTGAGGTTTAGAATAGGTATCTATCACGGTACGCACACCAGCGCTGCAAGTCGGTAGCATTCTGCGGTGCCCAGACTCAGGACATTGTTCATATTTCTGCCGCGCCACAGAGCGTCATCTGAATAATTTCATTTTAAATAACATGTGAATGTGCGCATCTGGTGTGTGTTACTTACATGAGCGCGGCGCATCCGGTGAGCGAACCCCTTAAGGATAGAGTCTGCTTTAGCTTTAGCTTTGTGGATCAGTAGCTATGTTTCCATCCAAAAATGCGAATAAAATTTATGCGCAAAACTAGATTATCGCATAAAAGTTGTGCGAATAAAGCTGCGTTTCCATCCAACGAGTCAAAGCGAATAAAATCGTCACTTCCTGATTTACTGGCGCCAAATAATCAACAGTAAAAACTGAATTTGCTGCGGTAGAAGAAGTTGCGTCAATCTTTTCTTCATTTAATAAATGACTTGCGCCTCAGAAGGCAATCCTGACACGCAGTGAACGCGCGGTGGCGTTTGAAGGTCTCAGACGCGGAGCACAGACGCTCTTGTTTCTGGAGGTCATTAATAATATAATAACACTAATACTGAAACGGTTAAGGCGTTTTAGAATGACCAAAACGACATTTCAGATGTTTTACAATGTGCTCAGCTGCTGGTTTGTCCATTTACACACATTTTTATCACATGATCTCTTATAACAAAATCACATGACCTTTTTTAAACGCACACACTGGAATTTATGCGATAAAAGTGTTTCCATTGTAGTTTATGCGCATCTTTTGTTATCGAATAAAAAGTTTATCCTACTCAGTTATGCGCATGTTTTTTATGAGCATTTTCAAAATTTATGCGCATCATGGCGTTTCCGTCAACCGTTTTTTTATGCGCATACGCAAAATGCGCATAAAAATAGGTGAATGGAAACGTAGCTAGTGACTACAGGAAAAAGAACATTACGCTGATGCCAACATTATCCACACAAAAGCTAAAAAGCTTTATGAATCTTTTGCTGACAGCGATGAATGTTTGCGCCTGACAAAAGATTTTGATTTTTGGTTTCGTTCTATAATACTGGACTTATTTCTTTATGAAAGTTTGAACTTTGAGAGTGTTTAAACAAGAGAAAAGTGTGAACATGTTAATGCCTGTCTGAGAAAAAGTATATAAAGTGTGTAATGAGGGGTTTTACAGCTATAATAATTGTAAAAAATAAAGTTGACTACTTCGCGGATTTCACCTATCGCGGGTTATTTTTAGAATGCGACTCCCGCGATTAACGAGGGACCACTGTATGTACAAATATGCAACATATATTCCAACATATTGCGAAAATGTATATATTAATTACAAATGTTATAATCATACTTTCTTTTGTGTAAATCTGCTTTGAAATCATATTTATTGATATCAAAATAAACTTTATTTCTATTGAATTAGCTAACGTTAATATTATAATATTGAATTCGTTGATCCTGGCACATTTGCCTCACAGCAAGGTCGTTGGTTCGAGCCTCAGCTCGGTCAGTTGGCGTTTCTGTGTGGAGTTCGCATGTTCTCCCCCTTGTTGGCGTGGGTTTCCTCCGGGTGCTCCGGTTTCCCCCACAAGTCCAAACACATGCGCTATAGGTAAATTGGGTAGGCTAAATTGTCCTTAGTGTGTGTGTGTGTGTGAATGAGTGTGTATGGATGTTTCCCAGTGATGGGTTGCAGCCAGAAGGGCATCCGCTGCGTAAAACATATGCTGGATAAGTTGGCGGTTCATTCCGCTGTGGCGACCCCAGATTAATAAAGGGACTAGGCCGAAAAGAAAATGAATTAGCTGATCCTATGTTCAATTCAGTGCTGTTTACTATCATTATATTAAACCAGTAACGCAGCATGGCTAATAACTGGAATGAAAATGACCTGAAATATGCAATGTAGCGTGACAATAAAGACATATTGAGGTAAAGCTGGTTTTATATTCACACATTCGGACTTTCTCCTTAATAATATAATTTCAGAAAAGTTTTCTTTGCAAATACTAAATAGTGAAATCATAGTGAATCACTGAACGAATGTGCGAATATAAAACCAACTTTACCTCAATCTTTCTTTTGAGTAAATCTGCTTTGAATTGATGTTTATCATAAAATGCAATATAAAAATATACTTTATTTGAATTGAATTAGCTAACAATAACGACTGACTGACAATAAAGACATATTGAGGTAATGTTGGTTTTATATTCGCACATTCTGACTTTCTCCTTAGCAATATCATTTCAGAAAAGTGTTATTTTATTAATTATAAATAGTGAAATCATATTAGCAGCCGATGAATATAAAAATACATTGTTTACAGTCAAAAAAAATAGTGCTAATGTTGTTTTGAAGTCATATTTACGTGTGATTTCAGGCCAAATATTCAAAGTACTATGGTTAACAATAATAAAAGGAGCTTGTCACTGAGCAAATGTGCGAATTTTTAAAAAAAACAACTTTAACTCAGTTTTATTAACAATTGTTTAAGTGCTAAAAATATATAGTACAATACGCTTTTTGCTGTAGTATAGTTCAAAACATTAGCCTTAACTATATTTATTTTTTCTTGTGGGTAACGTTAAGCACAAAAACATCCCAGATGAAAGCATGGTAATACCATGGTACTACGTTTACACTGAAACCTCTTAATTCTAACACATAGTCATACTTTAATTTTGTGTAAATCTGCTTTGAAATCATATTTATCATGAAACGCAATATAAAAATTAACTTTATTCGAATTGAATTAACTAACGTTAACATTATATACTATGTTTATATGAATTAGCTGATCATGTTTAATTCAGCGCTGATGTATTATCATTATATTAAACAAGTAATCCAGCACGGCTAATAATTTAAATGAAAATTGCCTGAAATACGCAAATAACGTGACAATAAATACGTGCTGTCGTTTATTAATTTATACTTCTTCATATTTGGCAGTGACAGGTGAATTGAGTATACGAAAAAGAGCGCTAACAGACAGATACCTTGTCATTGTCGAGTCGCGTCTCCAGGATCTTGTGCAGTTTTCTGGACAGCGGATTGTTGGGCTGTGAGGACACATTATTGTTGCTGCTGTTTGAAGCATCAGCTGTCAGATCTGCTTTAGTTTCTGCCATATTCAACAGCATCATCCACGTCAACCTCCAGGAAGATGTTTTGAGTAACGGCGGAAAATGTCTCGCTGCAACAAAAACTGGAATCTTTAGTTCCGCCTATATTGAGCCGTGCCATGGCCGTGCAGGGTGTTGGGGGAAATAAACAGTACTAAAATCCCCTCATGGACATGCAGGGTAAAAACAAAAGCACCTCAAAAATGTATTTAATATGCTACACCAGAGGCCACAAAAGTGCAAAAAAAAAAGTGCAAAATGTTTTTGAGCAGAAAGTTCTTGCTCAGAGCAAAGTGGGGAAAATATTTATTTTATTTTATTTATTTATTTATTTTTTACTGACAAGATAATAATACTTGAAGTATTCTTGAAAATATTAAAACCTGAAATTCACAGTGGGAAGCAACTAATTATTTTCAGGAAGAAAATGAAATCTTAATGAAAATGTAACAATGTCTGTTTAAGGATTTATTTGTTGGTTAATCAACCAACCAACCAACAAACAAATAAACAAACCAACCAACAAACAAACAAACAAACCTAATCAACCAACCATCAAACAAATAAACTAACCCAATCAACCAACCATTAAACAAATAAACAAACAAACAAACCAACCAACAAACAAATAAACAAACCAACCAACCAACAAACAAACAAGCTAACTAACAAACAAACAAATCTAATCAACCAACCAACCATCAAACAAATAAACAAACCAACCAATCAACCAACAAACAAATAAACAAACCAAACAACCAACAAATAAACCAACCAACAAACAAACAAATAAATAAAACAAACAAACCAACCAACCAACAAACAAACAAACCAACCAAATAAACAAACCAAACAAGCAACAAATAAACAAACCAACCAACACACCAATAAACCAACAAGCAAATAAATAAAACAAACAAACAAACCAACCAACAAACAAATAAATAAACAAACCAACCAACTAACAAATGAACCAACCAACCAACCAACAAGCAAATAAATAAAACAAGCAAACCAACCAACAAACAAACAAATAAATAAAACAAGCAAACCAACCAACCAACAAATAAACAAATCAACCAACCAACAAACAAATAAACCAACCAACAAACAAACAAACAAATAAAACAAACAAACAAACCAACCAACCAACCACTCAACCAACAAACAAACAAACAACCCAACCAACCAACAAACAAACAAACAACCCAACAAATAAATAAAACAAACCAACCAACCAACCAATCAAACAAATAAATAAAGAAACCAACAAACAAACAAGCAAACAAATAAATAAACAAACCAACCAACCAACAAAATAAACAAATCAACAAACCAACCAACCAACAGACCAACCAACCAACCAACAAACAAACAAACAAACAAACCAACCAACCAACCAACAAACAAACAAATAAACCAACCAACCAAGAAATTAACCAACCAACAAACAAACAAATTCATAAATAAACCAACCAACCAACCAACAAACAAACCAACTAACCAACCAACAAACAAACAAATAAACCAACCAACCAAGAAATTAACCAACCAACAAACAAACAAATTAATAAATAAACCAACCAACCAACCAACAAATTAATAAATAAACCAACTAACCAACCAACCAACAAATTAACCAACCAACAAACAAACAAATTAATAAATAAACCAACTAACCAACCAACCAACAAATTAACCAACCAACAAACAAACAAATTAATAAATAAACCAACTAACCAACCAACCAACAAATTAACCAACCAACAAACAAACAAATTAATAAATAAACCAACAAACAAGCAAACAAATAAACAAACCAACTAAACGAACAAAGCAAGCAACCAACAAACAAACAAAAGATACAAATTTATAAAAAGTTATTCCAACAAAATTATTCATGTTGTCGTAATACAAGCCGATTAAGTTATTTAGGTAATTTGAACAAGCAGTGAAACGTGTTTGTATTCTTTTTTTTTATTTAGTTATTTTTCTTTTCTTTTTTTGTTGAAATAATATAGTATAACTGCGAAAATACAGCACATTTCTTTAAAGCAGTGCCTTGACATTAACTTCCCCTCGCCAGTGGGAAAACTTCCCTCAACAATGCATAAACACACCAGCAGCAGATATTGCACCCGCGAGGGCAGAAACCATTGACTTTGAGCCGTTTGTGCTCAGAGGGACTGATGGAGGAGAGTGCAGTGTTTGAGGCTGTGAGTCTCTGTGTGTTATTCAGTTATTCACACATACACACACATGCACACACACGCACGCACACACACACATGAGTCTCCTCTGACCTTCTCTGTCACTACATCAGCTGAACTTAAGTACTAATTGTTTATTCTGTAGTGGTCAGAAGTCTGTACTTTGACAAATATTTAAAGGTGACCAAAAATACGTCTCTGATGTTCCAATAAGAGTGTGTATGTGAAGTTTCAGCTCAAATCACCCACATATAACTCTTTGCTGAATTCTTTAAAAAAATATCTAATCAAATATTGTGTACTGTCTTCATGGCAAAGATAAAAGAAATCATTCATTCATTCATTCATTCATTCATTCATTCATTCATTCTCTTTTCGGCTTAGTCCCTTTATTCATCCCAGGTCACCACAGCAGAATGAACCGCCAACTTATGTTTTACGTAGCAGATGCCCTTCCAGCCGCAACACAACACTGGGAAACACCCATACACTCTTGCATTCACACACATACACTAAGGCCAATTTAGTTCACCCAATTCACCTATAGCGCATGTGTTTGGACTGTGGGGGAAACCAGAGCACCCGGAGGAAACCCACGCCAACACGGTGAGAACATGCAAACTCCACACAGAAACGCCAACTGACCCAGCCGAGGCTTGAACCAGCGACCTTCTTGTACCCACTGAGCCACCTCGTCGCCTGCCATTCCTTTTCACAACACTTAAAAGATAAATAGGGGCTGAAGACACCAAGCGAAGAATTGTTTAATTCTTCCCGCAATCAAGTCTTAAGGTGGACAAAAGTATGGGATCTTCACATCAAAATGAACCACACATCCTCTATTGGAGACAGGTTGGGACCGCAGACAGGCCAGTCAACTACCAGTATCCTCTTCCTTCTCAGCCAGAACTTTGCAATGTGTGCAGAATGTGGTTTTGCATTGTCTTGTTAAAATATGCATGGGCGTCCCTGGAAAAGAAGGCAGCATATTGTGCTCCAAAATCTCTGTGTACTTTTCAGCATTAATGGTGCCATGGTGCAGAAGTGCAAGTTCACTTTGCCAAGGGCACTGACACAACCCCATACCATCACAGATCCTGGCGTTTGGACTTGGATGATCCTTTTCATCTTTGATCCAGAGCACACAGCGTCCATTTCTTGCAAAAAAATACCTGAAATACTGATTCATCTGACCACAGTACAGGTTTCCACTGTGTGGTGGTCCATCCCAGATGCCTCTGAGCCCAGAGAACTCGACAGCGCTTCTGGACACTGTTAACATAGGGCTTCCTTTTGGCACAGTACAGTTTTAACTGGCATTTGTGGATGTAATTACACATTGTGGTACTTGACAAAGTTTGCCAAAGTAGTCCTGAGTCCATGTGGTGATATCGCTTATAGATGAATGCCGATTCTTGATGCAGTGCCGCCTGATGCTGTGTTCACACCAGACGCGGAAGGTGCGGCTAAATCGCGCTATTCGCGAGTAAATAGACGCGTGAACATTTGAGTTTAATCGCTTCATTCGCGCGTCAAACTCCACTTCATTCGCGCGTCAAATTCACTTCAGAACAGACGCGGGTTCGCGTCATGGGCCGGGCTTCTGTCTGCCCAGTGACTGTAGCTTTGTTGCTAAATGGCTAACATGGATTTTATTGATAAAATACCTGTGTTTATGTGCTTTATGAAGGCTGATAAACAGCGTCGATACGTTTGGAGCAGTGTCTGAGTCCACTAGATACTTTCAGAGGTGCACCCAGCTCTGTGAGCTTATAAATTCCTCCAGAAACTTAACCTGGATGACGGAGGCTTTCAGCGGTGCTTCTGACTGAGCCAAGCCCAGTTTGATGAACTGTTGTCGGTGTCGGCTGAAGGATTTCCCCCGGGACACCAACAAAAGGTGCCACGTCACAATCATGCCCCCACAAGAGCAAGCTCCTGATTGGTTAACGCGGCGCGAATGTCCGCAGAAGTTTAGATTCTTGAACTTGAGTGATTTGCGCGTTAAGCGCGTCAAACGCTCAATTCGCGCGGCGGCATTCGCGCGTATCGCGCCATCTGCGCCGCTCCATTCGCTCCATTCTTGTCATTCGCGCCGCGCCATTCGCGTGTATCGCGCCGCAGGATGCCTATTCGCGCGTTTGCATTGACTTAACATGTAAATCACTTGTGCTTGAAGCTTCTTCCGCGTCTGGTGTGAACGCAGCATGAGGGATCGGAGATCACAGTTGTTCAGTTTAGGCTTGCACCCTTGTCCTTTATGCACTAAAATTCCTCCAGATTCCTTGAATCTTTTAATGATGTTCTGCACTGTTGAATATGAAATATCTAAATGTCTTCCTCTCTTTCTTTGAGGAACATTGTTTTTAAACATTTCAATAATTTTCTCACATATCGGTAACTGGCGATCCTCGGCCCATCTTTGCTCCTAAAGGACTAGACCTTTCTTGGATGCTGCTTTTGTAGCAAATCATAATTACAATCACCTGTTGACATCACCTGCTTCAAATCACATCATTATTCAACCAGTTGACCTGATTACTAGCCCTAAACTGCTCCTGTCCCAACTTTTTTTAGAATGTGTTGCAGGTCTGAATGTCAGGAAAGGATGTATTTGTTGTTTTCATAATATTTTGTCAGTACCAAAGCTAAAACTTGTTTTTGGACATGTACAGTCCAAAAATAAGTACACCTGAACTATTATTTTAATATAATTAAAATTAAATAAGCAATTTTTTTTTATTTTGAATGTAGAATTTTTTTTGTTTGTATTTTTTTTAAATTCGCTTGAATTTAATGTATTGAATGTCCCATTTGAATTTAATGAAAATGAATTTAGTTTCTATTGCAAAAGATGTTCGGTGATCAAACTCTTATTTTAACACACATGTTTATTCTATAAGCAGTAAACATATATGTACAAATAATAATTTATTTATATATACATTTTTGAGTGTATACATATTGATTTTTTTTTCCCAGAGTAAAGACTGTAAGGAGGACTATCCCCATGCAGTGTGCGGGTGGGCGGAGCCTCGAGTGTGTGAGCGAGTCTTCAGTCACTGCTGCGCTCAGTGCGGGACACACACACGCACTGCTCAGCGCTCCGCGGCTCCTATTAAACACACTGGGATTATTACTTCAGCGTTTTCTGACAGGACTGACACCGAAATAAACAGACAGACTCCAGCAGACCCCATTTGAACGGAATTGAAGGTGCGTTTTCTGCACGCGCACCGTTCAGCGGATAAAGTTTATTTCTCCTTCAGGATCCCATGAAGGTTCAGTTAACACACGCCGCTCACAAAACACATACATGTGAGTTATTATCGCATCACACCATGTTTCTTCGGTTTATTCATGGTTTGCGTGATAATGTTAGCATGACA
>LR812533.1:5047521-5110021 GCA_903798195.1 Danio kyathit
ACGCAAAACCATGCTGAACGCCATCAGGAGATAGACATCCTCTTTTTCTAACCAGGGGAAAGGAAGTTATCTTTGGGGAAAGGGAGTTATTTGCCGTCCTCTTCTCCAAGCTCTTTTTTTCTGGAAGTGTGGTCCAGCATGGCGTCCAGCCTGACGTGTACGGGTGTGATCTGGGCTCTGGTGTCCCTGCTGAGCGCCGCTGCGTCCTGCGTGGGCTTCTTCATGCCCTACTGGCTGCTGGGCTCTCAGATGGATAAAGCGGTGTCCTTCGGCACCTTCCGTCGGTGCTCGTACCCCGTCCGGGATGAGGAGCGTCAGGCGACGGTCATGCTGGAGCAGTGCGGGAGGTACGCCAGCTTTCAGGGCATCCCGAGCGTGGAGTGGCGCATCTGTACGGTGGTAACAGGGGTGGGCTGCGGGCTGCTACTGCTGGTGGGGCTGACGGCGCTCATGGGCTGCTGCATATCAGAGCTCATATCCAGGAGCATCGGACGTGCTGCTGGGGGGATACAGTTCCTCGGAGGTCAGTAATTTGCTGTGGTTTTTTACTTATGTGCTGCTTTGTGTTTACACGCAGATGGGACAGGCTTAGGGTAAAAGTTTCTGGTCACATTTCAGTACAAACTGAAAGATCTTTAAAGCTTTACACCACATTTATAATTACTGAAATCCATGTTGTTTTTTTATGAACTACTACTGTAAGGCAGGATGTGTAAAACGTTATTATACATTGTTTAAGTTGTGTTTTTTCTGTTAAAATGACGTGTAAATTGTAATACTATTACAATATATATAGTAAAAATCAATTACTTAATTTACTTAAACGTAAACCCATTGACTTAACTTTTATAATTATGCACATACACCATCTGACAAAAGTCTTGCCGTCTATCCCAGTTTTAAGAGCAACAAATAATAACTTGACTTCTAGTTGATCATTTGGAAAAGTGGCAGAAGGTAGATTTGTTGAACTCCATCCCAATCATCACAAATAGTGCAGAAGACCTTACAGGAACCCGCATGGACCCAAGATTTTTAAAGAAATCAGTGAAGTTTGGTGAAGGAAAAATGATGGTTTGGGGTTACATTCAGTATGGGGGAGACCTGCAGAGTGGATGGCAACATCAACAGCCTGAGGTATCAAGACATTTGTGCAGCCCTTTACATTACAAACCACAGAAGAGGGCAAATTCTTCAGCAGGATAGTGCTCGTTCTCATACTTCAGCCTCCACATCCAAGTTACTAAAAGCAAAGAAGCTCAAGGTACTCCAGGTTTGGCCAGCCCAGTCACCAGAAATTAACATTATTAAACATTATTTAACATTATTTTTTTATTGTAATGCCGTGGTCACACTAGAGTTTGTACGTGCAAAATTCTGTTGCACTGCGCTGCGAAAAGGGGCGGGATTTAACAAGATGATTAGACATTAAAAAAGCAAGCGATATATATATCTATATAGTCTATAAATATATATATATATATATAGTCATTTATCTATATTTTACATTTCTGTACAGAGAGGTCATGTTTTGATCTTCTATTGGTCTTGTGATGTGATGCAACTTTGCAGGTCAGAGTTTACCAAGCTTGACCTTTCCAATGCAGTGAACTGCGAAATTTGTGGCATGAGCTGGCGTTTCTGGTTTGCCACATTGACATGCGTATGAATGGAAGTCTCTTTATTTCCTAAGTGCAGTGTGACGTTTAAAGGTTTTTAATATATTTAAATTTGTAAATTTGTTATATATATATATATATATATATATGAGCAATTCCATGCAAATGTCAACTTTGCCATGAAGAAAATTACGTTTTCACCAAAATACGGAAACCGTTTCAGGTTTTTTTGGGTAAGCAAGTATTTCACAGTACTTTACCAATACTTACAAATGTATCTGTCAATGTTTCAAACTATTATATTTAACTTTACCAAAATCACACAAGTGGCAATTTCACAGCTGTCACATCCATAACGGAAAGATGTCACGTCCATAACGACACTTTTTCCGCATACATGCAAAAATGTTGAATAAAATAAAATCAAACATTTTTGTTCTATAGTGAGCCGACTCATATCTGTTTGATTAGCATTGTTTCTTTCGGGTTGTGCAGTTTAATTGACATAATTTCTGCAAAGTATGTCGTATACTGTAAATTCACAGACTTTTTTTGTCACATCCATAACGCATGTTTATTATCCTCATTTAAAGTATAAAAAATGTTTACAGATTGATATTTTTCTGCTTCCACAACTCTGTGGTCAGTTGTTTTGGAAAATATAAACAGATGTTTCAATATAATGTTAGCATATACTTTCTGTGTGAATTTATGTTTTGAGTTTTTACTGCAAATGTCACATCCATAACGCTGGAATTGCTCATATATATATATATATATATATATATATATATATATATATATATATATATATATATATATATATATATATATATATATATATATATATATATATATATATATATATATATACCTTTATGTATATACATACAGGTATATATATATATATATATATATATATATATATATATATATATATATATATATATATATATATATATATATATATATACCTTTATGTATATACATACAGGTATATATATATATATATATATATATATATATATATATATATATATATATATATATATATATATATATATATATATACCTTTATGTATATACATACAGGTATATATATATATATATATTTATTTATATATATATATATATATATATATATATATATATATATATATATATATATATATATATATATTTGAGAGAGTAAATAATATGTAATATTTTGAAAAATATTACATTTTAAATTGATTTCCATTTAAATGTACTGTAAAATGTACTTTATGTGTGCTTTGTTAAATTTTCAGTATCAATACTCTGGTCTTGTCACATGATCCTTCAGAAATCGTTCTAATATGCTGATTTGATGCTCGACACAGGGTTCATACTGTCATGGAAAAACCTGGAAAAGTCATGGAATTTTGACATGGCATTTTCTAGGCCTGGAAAAGTTTTGAAAAAACAGAAAAGCCCACAAAGTTTTTGAAAAGTCATGGAAATTGTAATGTGAATACAATTTCCCCTGATGATTTAGCAGGTTTATTTGGATTGATTGGGGTGATTTTGTAGAGGAGTGATTCTCGAATAATACATAACAAATAAATTACAAACATAGATAAATAAAATATAGTAAAGATAAAAGTGATTCATAGTTTTCAGGTATTCACTATTCAGGTACAGATATTGAATGATCAACACTGCATAGTCTTCATTCATTCATTCATTCATTTTCTTGTCGGCTTTGTCCCTTGCGGGGTCGCCACAGTGGAATGAACCACCAACTTATCCAGCACGATTTTACGCAGCGGATGCCCTTCCAGCCACAACCCATCTCTGGGAATATAGTCTTCATTGTATATTATTTAATCTTTTAAGTTACTAAAAATTTCTTGTGGCCGGATGTTTTAAAATGTGAAATATTAAAATGTTCACACAGTCACAGGCCTTAAAGGGATAGTTTACTCAAAGATTAAAATGTACTCACTATTTACTCACCCTTCACTTGTTTCAATACTATAGGAGTTGTTAAATTATAGATTTTTTGTGTTCATTTAAAAAAAAAAAAAAGAAAACTCATAAATGCTTGAAACAAGTGAAGGGTGTAATGAAAATGGTAAGTCATTTTTGAGTGAACTATCTCTTTAAAAATGCATGCAGATGATAAACCTTTACTCCATAATGATTAAACTCGATATTAAACTATAATCCCAACATTGCATATCCTCATAGACTGTAAAATATATGGACGTTTTTCAACAGGAGGAAAGTGCGAATTACTTCCAAACACTTCAGATATAGTCTGTGTTAGTAAATGCAAGGCTAATTATGAAGTCCAGGCAGAACACTGTATGACAACGCTTCAGACGACTGTTCTAGAGCCTACAGCTAATAATCTCTCAGATTCTGGAGTGCTTTACAGATCTAAAGAACATTATAAATGATAAATGATCTTAAATAAAACAAATACATTCATAGAGATGGTATATAATTTCACTCACCTGGCAAACGGAGGCCACGTGAATGGCTTGTGAGCACAATTAAGTGCACACAGCATGCCATATCATCTGATAATTGTAGGAAATAATTCCAAAAGGCAACTGACTGTGTAAAGCCACATAAAACAACACAAAAATACAATGAATATGCCGAGATCAGCGGCTAATCAGCCGTAATCATCTGAGGTGGAGTGACGGCGACCAGCAATACCTAGCTGTCACTCAAGTGGCCACGCCCTTAATTATGCAAACTTAATATAACCTAATATAAAGGAAACGGATGAGTTATAAAAAAATTCACCCCCCTCACAGTTGTCATGAAGGGCATAATTAGCTATATGAACCAAAATCGTTCTTTGTACCAGGCTGTAAACACCTTTTTTTTCTGCTGTAAAGTTGGCCATTCTAACAGTGGGCTCAATAGAAATGTGCTCTATTATGGAGCCAGGACTAGCGGAATTTCGATGAATTGCAGTTTCAGTTACTTCCGTATTGGCTTCCCGAGGGAGAGCGGGAGGTTGCCGCTTGCATATCCTGCGATGTGACTATTGCGGATGCACACATTGCGATATCGATGCTGAAATGATATATTGTGCAGGCCTAACTTGAATATAGGTTAGTTGTCTTTACTTCTTTTCTGTCCTTGGCCAAAAACTTGCTCTCACATTGTTAGTGCTGTGTAAAAATTATCAAAATCAATTTTACATGGATATAAAAACTGAATAAAACAAAATAGATTGTTGCGTGTCCTATGATATGCTGTAATAAATTTAAACGTCATTGTTTTTCTTATTTACCATGTATATGTAGATATTACATGAAACATTACGTCATGAAAATGTACTCGAAAGTTCTGGAAAAGTCATGGAATTTTAGTAGAAAAAATGTGTATGGGGCAACGCAGTGGCGCAGTAGGTAGTGCTGTTGCCTCACAGCAAGAACGTCGCTGGGTCGCAGGTTCGAACCTCGGCTGGGCTGGGTCAGTTGGCGTTTCTGTGTGGAGTTTGCATGTTCTCCCTGCGTTCGCGTGGGTTTCCTCCGGGTGCTCCGGTTTCCCCCACAGTCCAAAGACATGCAGTACAGGTGAATTGGGTAAGCTAAATTGTCCATGGTGTATGGGTGTGAATGTGTGTGTGGAAATTCCCAGAGATTGGTTGCGGCTGGAAGGGCATCCGCTGCGTAAAATCGTGCTGGATAAGTTGGTGGTTCATTCCACTGTGGCGACCCCGCAAGGGACAAAGCCGACAAGAAAATGAATGAATGAAAATGTGTATATACCGTGTCGACATTTCTCATGATCATTAACGTTGAAAACAATAATGCTAATTCATATCTATTCTGGATAAGTACTCTCACTGACCCCAGATTTTTAAACATCGATGCACAGTCTTAAGGCTATTGATTTCATAGGTGTGGCGTATAATGTTTCCAACATTTAAAATACCCATGCTAAGATTAGCATATATCAGTATCGCTATTGATTAGTACTAATATCATTTTCACATAACAAATGTCCTTCGGCGACTCATATTCATATCACAATAGAGAGGTCGCTGAGTTCAGAGCCCTTTGTCTTCGTCTGTAGTTCAGTGAACATTGGTTTCAGCCGCTGTAATTCAGCCTTTGTCTCAGCGAGGAGAGATAGAGAGCAAACTGATTGAGTTTAGACTGGAAGCCGAGGCCTGTAATTCCAAACTCACTTTGTTTGGTTCTCGCCTGCAAGGTGCCTTTTATTTGCTGCTCTGAAAGTCTTGAAGGCTTTGGCCACATGGCAGAGAAGCTGAAACAAATACTGTGTGGGGAGTCTGTCAGTGAAGTTTGCTTTAGTTCACCCAAAAATGAAAATTCTGTCATCATTTACTCTCCCTTCACTTGTTTCGAAGCCGTTATGAGTTTCTTTCATCTGTTGAACACAAAAGAAGATGTTTTGAAGAATGTTGAACCATTGACTTTCATAGTATTTGTTTTTCCTAAGTCAATGGTTCCAGGTTTTCAGCTTTCCTCAAAGCATCTTCTATTGTGTTTAACAGCTGAAAGAAACTCATAAAAGTTTGGAACTCTCTTGAGGGAACGTAAACAGTGAGTATGAACTATCCCTTTAAAGCAATGGCATTCAATCAGTTTGTCATGGGGGCCAGTTCATGAAAAGCATCCCAAATGAAGGGCCGGAGAGGTATGACTGAGCTGTATTTTTGCTCCTTAAGACACCAATGTTGGATTTTTCTACATTAAAATGTTAATATGTTGTATTTTGAAACTACATAGCATCACTGCATTATACAATAGTCGCTTTTTACAAACATTCAAATGTTGCATTTCAAAGCACAACAAAAGCAGCGTGCTTAAGTAGGCTTCTTCTACATTCGGACACGTTCATATGTTCTGTTTTGAACTGCATAACAATTAGGGATGCAAAGATTATAGATTTTGGTTGTACGTTTCTGAAGAATAATCATGGTTTCACGGTTATCACGTCTAATGTAAACATTACATTACATTACATACATAATCATTTGTAATAATTTGTCTAACATATTTTTTGTTTACATTGCACTGAAAGCCACGCTACAGTGTGAGATGTTTTCTGCTAGGCGTTGCTCCGCTTGCACACGCATATTGGCATATATTTTTACATTGTAAATAACGAGCTTGCGCGCGGAAAAGACGCAATATATGAATGACCCGCTGCTATAGTTAATCCAGTGTGGGTGCGTATTAGCCTGGGTGTATAAACTCAGAACTTTAAACTGGCGCACTGGTGGCATAACTTTGTTTAGTTGCAGCAGTTTCGTTCCATGCAACAGAAACGCACGGTGAGAAGCCTTTAAAGGGCCACAAATCCCCTTTCTCAGCAGGGTGTTGTCACACCTCTGTTTTGAAAAAAGTCAGGAAAGTTGGGCGTGTGCAGCTCTGGGAGTGTGGGAGTGTCGGGGGAGGGAAAGAGGATAAGATTTTGCATAGAAGGGAGTTAACATTTGGGCACGCGCTAAGTTTGACAGGAAAAACAAACACAGAGAGGCTGATTTGATACGGCGAATAAGAGAAAAAAATCCTCCGCATTTCTCTGTAACTTATGTACTCGGTAGGTAGCGTCAGAAAGCCGTGTGTGTATAGACTATCCTGTCACAAATTGCAGCGAAAATCCTGCACGACGGGAATAGTTTGTGTTTACATGTTTACACTCGGAGAGCAGCATTTAAACAAAGGGCAGTCCACTGCAAACACTTACCAAATCTGTAGACAGACAATCAAACTGGAGCTGTGTCTTTTTATTAAAAGGAGACGAGCGGCATCGATCCGGATTTCACCATTTCCAGATGAGAAAAAGCTCTCGGGTAAAAATGTTCCTTACAAACGCGTTTCTGTCGCGTGTTGCGTGCACTGTAATCCACACGTGAGTCCAGCTGCTCTCTCATAGAGGGAAAATAAAAACAAAACCTTCGTTGCAGCACACTAATAACACCTACGAATTTTGTCTTGAAATTCTTGTACTTTCACTTGTTTTGGCAACACAACGTGGCGTCTCTCTGCCGTCTGAACAGTGTAAACAGGTAAACAGTCTCCGGAGCTATCATGCATATTAATGAAGTTTCACGTCATACACAATAGAGCGCGCTGATTGGTTTGAAGCACGTCTTTGTCATGAATCAATACTGCACACTCAGATACGTAAGAACGTCCTAGAAAAGACAGACAGCCACTCTCCAGGCTGGATTTACACCCAAGTATCTCATGGCCGTGACGCAGCTTCAAAAATTAGTTTCAAACCGGAAGAACGAATTTGCTCAAAATAACGCAAAAACAACCAATTTTCACTTTTTAGTGCAATATATGTGTCCTAATAGTGTTTATAGCAGCGTGGGACACATATATGACTGTCAACAGCTCAAAAAATGTGTTTTGGTGTTTCGTGAGCCTTTAAGATTAATTAGCCGTGACGAATTAAAGCGCGGATAATAGTGAAATCGGCTAATGGTTGCATCCCTTTTAACAATATCAGTGCATTGATCAAAAGGCCTTTTCTACAAACATATCCAAATGTTTTCGACTGCTCGCGCCACTCGCTTAATGTCAGGTGACTCACGCCATGCGTAGCCTTCAACTGCAGCTCGTGCTGTATTGAACAGACGCAAGTGACTTCATAACTATAGCGACCGTTTTTCGACTGAACTAAATTCATTTTTTCCTAATTATTTTTTAGGGGTTTTAATGTGATAGGACAGTGAAGGACAGACAGGAAAGCATTGGGAGCAGAGAGAGTGGAAGGATCGGCAAAGGAGCTCAAGCCAGGAATCGAACTTGGGTCGCCGTGAGCACCTTTTGTGTGGCAGCAGTGTGTGAATATAACCAGATTGTAATGGTCAAAATTTATCAATTCAATTATCCATAATCACACTTGATAAAAACAGTCTGCAGAAACACTTTGCTTGACATTCTCCCATTGTACATGTCATCAGAGGGGGGAAGCCCCGCCCATTAGTAAACAGCCCTGAGTGAGAAGCAGCCACTTTGCTTCCACTATGCTGATGCATAGGCATTTGTAGCTCCGCCCTCTTTTGAAAAGAGGACAATCTCATTTGAATTTAAAGCGACTTAGAATAAAACCCAATCTATGAATCTACGTCATCATTTGTTTGTCGAACGACTTAATTATTTGTTTATTTATTTATTTATTCATTATTTCCTGCTCTGTCCGTATGTGTGAACGTTTTCAGGTTTGCCCCATAACTGTTCTGACAGTATATTCTCCCCAAAGGCGTCTGTGTCAGGGCACATTTCACCTGATCTGCTGTCAGTTTTCCAGGAGCGTCATCATTTGTGTCGCTGTCGTTTCTAACTAAGAGACTGAGGGATTTGACTTAAGAGAGCAGGACACAAGGAGGTTAGAGGACCGCAGGGCTGCTGAACGCATCACTTCCTGTCATTACACTTCCTGTCACAGCACTGACTTCATCACACAGAGTAATGCAGCGTCCCACAGTTTTGCACTTACAGTCAGTATTGGTTATTTTGTTTTTGTTGGTCTGGAAAGAATATAACTCTTCTAATATTTATATATACCATATCATTTCATTATTTTGGGATCAGATTAATTAAAATGTGATCAAATTGATTAAAAAGTGATAGTACTGATATTTATAATGTTAAAATATTTTTTTCCCCCAGCTTTTACAAGGAAGAATGTACTATTGTGCTTCAAAGAAGACATTAATTATTGTAGAAAAATAATGGTTACCTTTTAAACGGTTACTCTACAGTCATTTGTTTTTTTTATTTTTATAATTATGTTTATTGGATTTTTACAACAATACAGACATAACAAAACATCTTCAAAAGATACGCAAAGAAAATTAACAACACAAAACAATGTAAAGAAAAGAAGAGAAAAAAACAAAACAAAAGGAGAAGCTCAGATTACATATAGAAAAGTACTACACCACATTAAACAGATCAGAAAAAAGGAAATAACATTGCTTGTTTTTCAGATAACAGTACAGTTATAATATCCCTTTTAGCATGATAGGGCAAAGACCAGGTTCCAAATAATCCAAATATGGAGTCCAAACTTTGAAAAAATGTTCTGTTTTTTTGTGTAAAACATGGGTAAGATGTTCCAGGGGAATTAACTCAAAAATTATCTTGTGCCAACCTTTAAGTGATGGAGATTTATCCCTAATCCAATTAAGTAAAATATTTTTTTCTGGCGGCAAAAGTTAATATATTATACAATTTCTTATTAGCTGATGAAAAAATGCGTCCATTAGGTATACCCAAAATCAATGAAACTGGGTCAAAATCCAACGGCATGTTAAAGATCTTTTCCATTTCCCCCAGCACCAAAGACCAGAACCTTTGCACTCTGTTACATGACCACATACAATGCGTTAAAGTACCTACATCAGTTTTACATTTTAAACACATAGGTGAATTAGAAGGGTTAAATAGATGTCTGCGGTGGGGGGAGATATGGAGTCTGTGTATTATTTTATATTGTATTTCTCTTGTACGTGTACAAACTAGGGTTGGGCGATGTTGACAAATTTGGCATCGTACGATGTCTAATGTGAACATCGGCGATGGACGATGGTATCGTCGTCGTAGGCGGGGTGGGGGTCTTTGTTGTTAAATATCAATTAATTCATAACAAATTTAATAATTGTAGCCTATCGTTTTCACTGTCTGACCACATGGTATTTGCTTTACCCATAACCAAACCATAAATAAATACAGTTATACACAAATTACCACCTGTCAATCACTTTTTTTCCGCGGGACTCTGGCATGAATAAGCGGAGTGATCTGTGTCCTTATAATGGCTTTTCCCCACAGCTGGTGGCGGAGACGAGACGAGAGTTCGTTTGGAGTTCACTGTAATTTATTGTGATTAATGATAACTTCCTTATTTTATTATTATTATGAGGACATAATAACAAGTAAAGATGCTAGAGCTCGACCGTTTTGGTCACACTTGCGCCTGATATTTTATGCGACCTAAAATATGTATTTGAAAGCATTTGTGCTAGTGCATACATTTTTACCGTGTGACCTGTTTTCACTGCAAAATCCTCACCGCGTGCGTGAATTTAGGAGACATTTATGCAGAATGCATCTTTGCACCTAAAGACACCAAACGCAGCGCTCAGGAACAGATTAAAACAGTTGTCATGTGAACTTGCTGAAGTACAAAAGCCCGCAATGCTTGCCCCGCCTTTGTGCTCTTCCTATTCGCCCAATGCGCTAGAACTGAACGCGAATGGATTAGTTAATATCAGCTGTCAATCACTCAGTCAACACCTTCTGCCTTCACATGACAGGAGCAACAGCCGCGGAAATGTGAAGCGCTGAAGATGAGAGAATGAAAATAACACTGACGGATTTAGTTTTAGAAACCACCTAAAGTTACATAATGGCACATCCTATTAGTGATCATGTGCTGAATGTTAATCCACCATTTACACTTTTCCAAGAGAGGTTAAAAGACTTCCAGTGGCTTCAAGTCCGCTATTAAAATAACTAAAGCCATTCACTGTATAGTCTGTGGGACAGGGTTTGCAGGTAACAGCGTTTGCCACTGAATCTACCTATTTTAAGCGCGAGAGGTGCTGTATAATCCTCACGATGCTGTCAGCCGTGCAAACAGCAGCTATAAGTATAATACAACACAGCTCATGAAAAGACCGTTATTGCTATTAAGATGACATGCAAATAATAAGTTATATATCAATATACATGTGGGGCGGGGCGATGGATCACGATGCCGGCTCAGCATCGTGAAGTTTATCAGCCATCGGCGATGGACGATGACATCGTCTATCGGCCCAACCCTAGTACAAACAGATATTTTCTTAGCATAAGACCAAATATCATCCCATGTTACAGTCATTTGTTTTACAAACAAATTAATTGTTCAGTCTTTTTCATAAAATCTCAATGGTTTTAAAGGTTTGCCATAAGTGTAATGGTGAGAAGGTGGCATTTATGTTTCAAGACATTTATGTTACAGACAAAATTCACCCAAAAATGGTCATCTGTTGTTAATTTACTCACCCTCAGGCCATCCAAGATATTTTATATAAAAAAAATTATAGAAAACCATGTTGATATTGTAATTTAACATTCATTTAATACCCTGGTGTATTTAAAATTACCAAACGAATCAGAAAGAACCAGAAATATACACTGAAAAAATACATTTTGAAGTTGTTGTTATTGTTGTGTGTGTTTGTGTGTGCATACTTACAATAGCATCAACAGTAAATTCTGCATAATTACAACCGCCTCGCCCTAAACCAACGTTAAACCCTAATCCTATCACTATAATGAATGTAATAAGTACACAATTACAGTAATATTTCTTGGTACTTATTATACTTATTACTTTATTTTACTCTTGTAATTACACTGTATAAGGACGCCCTAATTAAAGCCATAATAACCACTGAAAAGTACCAAAAAGAATGATAGCTCCATGTGGTTTTTGGATATTTCTTTATCATGCAAGTTTTACCGCAGTTTCTATCTAAAATGAACACTAGGGGGCAGTATGATGCCAACTACTTTTGTTCCTTTTCACACTAGTGATATTTACAGGGACATATTTTAAATGAATAATGGATTGTTTTCATGCATTTCTTTGCACAACATTAAATAAACACCACAAAACAACCTAACACTGTCGTAAATTTGTAAACAGATATGTTTCGCGTCACCTATCTATCTCCATATGAATAATTTTGTTTGGTGTGGTCAGTTTGCTTGGAGCCTACTTTGTATGCTGTCCTCTGGGTTCAAGACTGGTGAGGCATAGCTCCACAAAATAGAACAAAGTAATGTAAAATCAAGGTAAATCTACGTGGTCGCAGTGCACTTTTCTCTGAAAACACCAGGGCTTAATTTGTGCTGGAACAAGCGGCACCTCTTAAATCTGATCCGGCACCTCATTTTACCAACCCCCATCCCCCCCTCACACGCACCCCCGCCTTTTCCAAGCCTCTTTAGTTTCGCCCCACCCACCCCCCATCAATGATTTTGTTCCGCGACTCTTCACTTTTGTCCGCGACACCCCCTCGGATGAAACATGCCGAATTTGTTACCCCGATCTGTTCTGGGACCTTACAATTTACAAATTAATAACTGGAAAACACTATTGGTTGCGTTTAGGTCAGGAGTTTGCTGGTCTAGATGATCTGTACAACAAGCCCTGCCTTCTCCTGGACCTGTAGAAGAAGAATGAGTTTCTAAAGCGTACAACTGAAGCTATGTTTACATGACAGCAATGTAGCCAAAAAAGAAAACGGTTTTTCCCTTGCCTATTAAAAAAATGTTTACATTTACATGATTCAATTCAATTCAATTCATCTTTATTTGTATAGCGCTTATACAATGTAGATTGTGTCAAAGCAGCTTCACATAGAAGATTATAGTGAATTGAAACGGTGTCAGTTCAGTTTTCAGAGATTAAGTTCAGCTCAGTTTAGCTCAGTTCAGTGTGGGTTAATAATCCCTACTGAGAGTCCAAACACTGAAGAGCAATTCCATCGATGCGCAGCTCTACAGATCCCGAACCATGCAGGCCAGAGGCGATAGCGGAATGAATAAACTACCACACCTCAGAACAATGTCTTGTCTAATTTTTCTGTTTTGTGGCAAGTAGCTGTGTAATAAGTGGAATAAAGTATATGCACGACGGTTGTTTTCACAAAATAAAGCCCTTCAGTCTTATACAACAGTGATTAACTTTATGTCGGGCTGCTGATAAACCTGTCTGCCTTTATTCTGTGATAACAACCTCCTAAATGAACTTTATTTCTAACATATGCAATGCTGAACAAGAGCAAATGAGGGAACAGACAGGGGTAAAGAGAAAGACGAGTGTCCCAGGGAGAGAATGAGTCACAGCAGTGCCCTGATGTTCATCACTGTCCTGCACAATCGAGTCTCTTTTCCGTTGTATTGTGGTGTGTTAATAAGTGCTGTCTGGCAAACACAAACGCAGCTCCCCAGCGCTCCTCACTCATTCATCTCATGCCCGCACGGCTGATAATGAGTTTGATAAGCTCTTTATGTGTCACCGAAAGCATCTGTGATTAGAGACCTGCTCTTGCCCTCTTGCTCTAAAGTCGCTCTTTTGTGCTTGATGAATGATGTTTGTCTGCGCTGTGATGATGTGAAGCTGGAAAGCCTCACAGAATTACACAATTAATTTTTTTGGATTATCGTTTTATTAATTTTAATCTTTTATGAAGCTGAAGACGTTGCTTGTCATGGTCATAGTTTACTCAAGAACTCAAGGAGAAGAAGGTCGCTGGTTCGAGTCCTGGCTGGGTCAGTTGGCATTTCTGTGTGGAGTTTGCATGTTCTCTCTATGCTCGTGTGGGTTTCCTCCGGGTGCTGCGGTTTCCTCCACAGTCTAAAGACATGCAGTATAGGTGAATTAGATTAACTAAATTAGCCATAGTGTGTGAATGTGAGAGTGTATGGGTGTTTCCCAATACTGGATTGCAGCTGGAAGGGTATCTGCTGTGTAAAAACATATGCTGGAATAGTTGGTGGTTCATTCCACTGTGGCAGCCCCTGATAAATAATGGACTTCGCTGAAGGAAAATGATTGAATTAATAATAATAATAATAAATAATAATTCTTATAATAATAGCAACAACAACAATAATAATAAAAATAATGGCTAACAATACTAGTCTAATAATAATAATAATAATAATAATAATAATAATAATAATAATAATAATAATAATAATAATAATAATAATAATAAATAGCCTAATAATAATAATAATAATAATAATATTAAAAAAATAATAGCCTAATAATAATGATAATAACTACAAGAATAGTAACAACAATAATAAAAATAATAGCATAATAATAATAATAATAATCACTGTTAAAAATGATAAGCTGGATGTTGTTATTTTATTAGGAAAATCAATTTAAAAATCTTTTGACAATTAATGACAAAAAATACATATATGAAATGATAAAAAAAATAAATACGCAAGTTAGTAAACAAGCAAGCAAGTTAATAAATTTACAATTAAATAAATAATTAAATAAATATATAAACAAATAAATAAATACACAAATAAATAAAGAGACAAACAAACAAACAAATAAATAAATAATTAAATAAATAAATAATTAAATAAACATATAAACAAACAAATAAATAAATAATTAAATAACTAACTAAATAAGTAATAAATAAATAAATAAACAAATAAATGAATAAGTACTTAAATAAATAAATAATGAAATAAATAAACAAACGAATAATTAAATAAGTAATTAAATAAATAAGTATATATATCAGTGTTTCCTCTAGGATTTTTTCCAGCTGTGGTGGCAGGCTTTTTTTTTTTACACAGATCTGGCAACTATTTCAAAGACAAATATTAAACGCAGTATTACAAGTCGAGAACGCATTCATGTAATATAAGCATGCAAATCTCTTTGCTTGCGCGCCGATTTCCCCTTCGTGCACAAAACTTCTTGCACGCACTCAAATTTACATGCTCAAGTGCAGATCTTCTCGTGCGCTCTCCAGTAAGCGATGCTGAAGTGCGATTTAGTGCGTTTTTGTGCATTTTCCAATATTAACGCGTCCTGAAGTAAAATGAAACGGCTATAAACTCCAGAAAGATAAGTATACTTATGGAAACTGTGTTCATCTTAACTGAAAGCTATGCCGTGTTTGCTGGCGCCCCACGCATCACGCACCTGTCAGTCAGTCAGTCAGCATGTCACCTTAAAGGGTTGAACAAATAGCGCACAGCACTACTACGGTTACAGAAATGTTTGCGCTGTTATAATTCACTTACCTTTTAATATGTTTTGGTGCGATTATAACCCGCTTTAAAAAAAACACGACTAAATGTTTTAAATGTGAAGTTGTAATGTAGCCGTGGCGGGATGAATTTTGGTGTGGCGGCCCGCCACGGATGAATGAATGTAGCGGAAACCTTGTATATATATATATATATATATATATATATATATATATATATATATATATATATATATATATATATATATATATATATATATATATATATATATATAAATAAATATAAATAAATAAATAAATAAATAAATAAATAAATAAATAAATAAATAAACAAATAAACAAATAAATAAATATACAAACAAATAAATGAATAAATAAGTAATTAAAGAAATATATAAACAAAAACACATGAGTAAATAAATAAATAACGAAATAAATATATAACAAACAAATTAAATAATTAAATATATAAACAAATAATTAAATATATAAACAAATAAATAAGTAATTAAATAAATATCAAAATAATACATAAATATATATAAACAAATAAATAAATAAATAAATAATTAAATAAATATATAATCAAACAAATAAATAAATAATTCAAAAATATATAAACAAACCAATTAATTAATAAGTAAATTAATATACAAACAAAAAATTAAATAAATACATTAATAAATAAATAATTAAATAAATATATAAACAATTAAATAAATAAATAAATAAATAAACAGACAAACAATCAAACAAACAAGTAATTAAATAAATATATAAACAAACAAAAAAAGAAAGAAAGAAAGAAAGAAAGAAAGAAAGAAAGAAAGAAAGAAAGAAAACCCATTGGATCATTGAGCCATTTAACTAAACCTAAACTCTTTAATTTGCATTACACAATTACACAAAAACTGCTTATAGTGCTTAAAATTCCTAGCATGTTATCAGCAGAAACGTTTAAATGTATTAAAATATCTTAAAACATTTATTAATTCATGCCTTCACTTTTAATATAATTAACTAAATTTCAAAACATTAAAAAAACTTTACTTTCGAAGCTTTTTATTTAATGCTTTTTAAAAATCTCAGTAGCGATTTATCTACATGAACACCTATAATCCGTCAGTTCTGTTCAAAATAACCTGTCTGCTCCTTCTCAATAATATCCCTGGATTACAAATGTACCAGCATGTGTCCTTTTGCGCAGGATAAAGATAAACAGGCACGGATAATTGCGCTGTATGTGTGTGTTTGTTGTTGTGTATGTGTTTGCCAACTGGAACTGAACCAATAAAACCTAATGGAAAAAAAGCACCTAACTCAAACTAATGGATGCGGCACTGAATTTGAAAGCATTTCAGCATAATTTCAGCCACATATCACTTTTTGGGACATCCTTTTTCTAGTGATTTTGCTGTATGAAGTAAATAATTGGGGTCTGAGAACACGTTCTTCCAGATACATCGTGTCCTTTTGGATAAAGACAATAATTGAGGAGAATGCTTTGGTACACTATACTTTCCCTTTCAAGTTGAAAGGGGACCTATTATGCAGAAATCACGACTTGGTGTGTCCCATCCTCAACAATGGTTTTGGGAAACGCACCCCTGATTTACACTTTCCTGTTGGTCAAACTGAAAACAGCAAGTGATTGATTGTTTTAGAGTCAAACTGTGATGTATTGCTGTTTGAATGGGGTTGAGTCTCCTCTATTGAACACTTGATTTGTTCTCAGGCTGTCAAAATACTTTAGAGCAACTCATTTCTGGAGAAAAAGCTTCGCTGTGATGGGTGATGTTATTGCACTTTTTTTTTTGTAAATGAAAAGTAAGAGAAGTGTAGGATTCAAGTTACATTCCCCAATCTAGTGCTGAAAAGAACAGTATTGATTTATCTGGACTTACATTTAATGGATAGTTAAACTCACAATGAAAATCTGCTGTTAATTTAGGATCATTCAGGGTGTAGGTGACCTTTCTGTTTCCTATAGGAGAGCTTTAAGGAAGATTGTTAGATGAAATTGTGTTTGTGTGTGTGTGTGTGTGTGTGTGTGTTTATATATATATATATATATATATATATATATATATATATATATATATATATATATATATATATATATATATATATATATATATATATATATATATATATATATATATACACACACACACACACACGCACACGCAGGCATACTCTCACTGGCCACTTTATTAGGTACAACTTACTAGTACCTTTTGCCTTCAGAACTGCTTTAATCCTTCGTGGCATAGATTCAACAAGGTACTGGAAATATTCCTCAGAGATTTTGCTCCATATTGACATGATAGCGTCACACAGTTGCTGCAGATTTGTTGGCTGCACATCCATGATGTGAATCTCTCGTTCCACCACATCCCAAAGGTGCTCTATTGGATTGAGAACTGGTGACTGTGGAGGCCATTTGAGTACAGTGAACTCATTGTCATGTTCAAGAAACCAGTCTGAGATGATTCGCGATTTATGACATGGTGCGTTATCCTGCTGAGAGTAGCTATCAGAAGATGGGCACACTTTGGTCATAAAGGGATGGACATGGTCAGCAACAATACTCAGGTTGGCTGTGGCGTTGACACGATGCTCAATTGGTACTAATGGGCCCAAAGTGTGCAAATAGTATATCCCCACAACATTACACCACCACCACCAGCCTGAACCGTTGATACAATGCAGGATGGATCCATGCTTTCATGTTGTTGATGCCAAATTCTGACCCTACCATCCGAATGTGGCAGCAGAAATCGAGACTCATCAGACCAGACAACGTTTCTCCAACCTTCTGTTGTCCAATTTTGGTGAGCCTGTGTGAATTGTAGCCTCAGTTTCCTGTTCTTAGCTGACAGGAGTGGCACCCGGTGTGGTCTTCTGCTGCTGTAGCCCATCCACCTCAAGATTGGACGTGTTGTGCATTCAGAGATGCTCTTCTGCAGACCTCGGTTGTAACGAGTGGTTATTTGAGTTACTGTTGCCTTTCTATCAGCTGGAACCAGTCTGGCCATTCTCCTCTGACCTCTGGCATCAACAAGGCATTTGCGCCCACAGAACTGCCGCTCACTGGATATTTTCTCTTTTTCTGACCATTCTCTGTAAACCCTAGAGATGGTTGTGCGTGAAAATCAAAATTAAAAGCTGCTTTCATTCTAGCCGAAATAAAACAAATAAGACTTTCTCCAGAAGAAAAAAATATTATCAGACATACTGTGAAAATGTCCTTGTTCTGTTAAACATGATTTGGGAAATATATAAAAAAAAAATTCAAATGGGGGCTAATAATTCTGACTTCAACTGTGTGTGTGTGTGTGTGTGTGTGTGTGTGTGTGTGTGTGTATATATATATACAGTATATAAAATTGCAATATTGATTAATTATCCACTGTATTTTTTTGATTACCAAGATGTAATTTATTTGATCAAAAAAGACAGTAATATTGTGATGTTATAACAATTTAAATTAGATTAAATTGTTTAAAATATGTTAAAATGTGTATAATACATCAGATATAAATAGGTTAAAATACATTAATGTTAAATGTAATATTTAAAAATATATATATAATTAATTTAAAATTTATAAATTAATTAAAAGTTAATAAGTAAATAATTAGAAAAAGTAAAAAATATATATTTGTATTTAATTGTCAATTTAATTTATGTTATTTATTTGTTTATTTATTTATTTACCTTTAATTAGTGTAATCCCAAACTTTTACTTTTTTTTGGTAGGTTATCTGATGACCAAAATAATGTTTTAATATTTTATATATTTAACTCAAGGTTATAGTAAAAAAACTAAAATGAACAATAATAAATCAAACTTACTTTATTATAGCAAATAAGATATTAATAATTTTCATTTAATTTGATGTACTTCCATAATAGTATAATATTAAAATTAAAGAAATACATTTAACATTGTAAACAAAAAGTAAAAATATGAATAAATAAATAAATAAAATAATATATAATAAACATATAACAAAATGACTAACATTTCAACAAAAAAAAAATAAAAAAGGAAATTATAAAACATTTTAACAGCAGTAGGATTTTTTAAAAAAAAAAAAGTTTTTTTAATAAAGATTTTTTTTTGTCTATTTTTTCCCTGAAAGTAAAAGTGTGCTGAAGGTACGAGTTAATCTGCAGCCATTCTGATTGGTTTACCAGCATCTCCTTCATGTCCCTCTAAAGATTTCAATTATCGGCGTTCAGGAGGTGTTATCTCTCCATGCCCTGATCTCCGGCCTCGATTTCAGCTCTCTTTAACCTCTCGCCCTCACAGCTCCGTCACACACGGGACAAAAACAGCAGAGGAACAGAGAGCTCTCTGAAAAACCCCAGAGACAAACACCCCAGAAACAGCAGCTCATAGAGGAATGTCCAGCTTAAGCACCGATTTATTTCAGACCAACAGGAAGTCTGGCCAGGAAGTGTTATTTCAGCCCTTTGGTTTGTTAAGTCCCGCTTTTTTGGAGCCCGTTGTCGCTCCGCTGACATCAGGGGATTGTTACTGCACAGCCAACCTTCAAATGAAAGTGTGGAAACAGCGTTGATTTATGGAGCATGCTTTGGGTTTTAGGGAAGCAAACTGTACAGGTTAAAGAGAGTTGGAGAGTTTGAGGTGAAGCTGGATCATTAAAACAATTCAAGGCTCTTTCGGCTGATTTATAGAAGCGCTTTTTAGCTGTAATGGATGTATTTATTGTGGAATCAAATCGGACAGAAAAGTGCAGGGCTGATGGGAGTGTGTTGTGTTATAGGCCAACACCAAACAACCAGCATTACGAAAACCAACTGTGTTATACAGTTGAAGTCAGAATTATTAGCCCCCCTGTATATTTCTGTTTTTTTCAACACATTTCTTACCATAATAGTTTTAATAACTCATTTCTAATAGCTGATTTCTTTTATGTTTGCTGCAAACCAGGGGTTGGGGACCACTGCGTACAACACCTTTCCTTATCCACGAGAGTGAAAGTGAAAGTAAAGAATGAGGAGGCTCATTCTCTCATTCTCACACTGCAGATGCTCTGTTTAACTGTTTTCTCGCTAGTGAAGCGTTCAGTTATTCCACTTACAAAATCTGCCATGTAAATAGCAAATGCGTTATGGCGTGACGCAACTGACTCTTAAAGGGAATGGGAGAAGAGACTCTGATTGGTTTATTCTCAAAACACACCTATAACTCATTAAGAGAATAAGCTCAACCCTGTTAGACCATGTGCTGCGGCGCAAAGCGGAATTTTCTGTCCTTAAAATAGCAAAAGTGGATTCGGACATGCCCTTAATGATTTTGCGCCCTGTGCTTTAGACTTTGCGCCAACTTTTGTACGCTGTTTGGACAGGACTGTGTGCAGGTATAGTGTGTCCACAGTCATATTGGAGTGATATAAAGACAATAAGTTTTTTTTTTTTAATTCAGGGTGTCCGCGGGATCTTAAAAAGTCTTAAAATGTTTTAAATTTAAAAAACAAAATTTTAGACTTCAGTGTTTCCTCTAGGATTTTTTCCAGCTGTGGCAGCAGGACTTTTTTTTACACAGATCTGCCAACCATTTCAAAGACAAATATTACACGCAGTATTACAAGTCGAGAACGCATTCATGTAATACGAGCATGCGAATCTCTTTGGTTGCGCGCCGATTTCTTCTGTTCGTGCACAAAACTTCTTGCACGCACTCAAATTTACACGTTCAAGTGCAGATCTTCTTGTGCACTCTCCAGTAGTGCGATTTAGTGCGTTTTTGTGCGTTTTCCGACATTAACGCGTCCTAAAATAAAGTGAAACAGCTATAAACTCCAGCAAGATAAAGTCATTGTATGCAGAGCCATTGACCTTTATCAATAAAGCATACTTACGGAAACTGTGTTCATCTTAACTGAAAGCTACGCGGTGTTTGCTGGACTCGCGCACCTGTCTGTCAGTCTGTCAGAGAGTCAGTCAGCATGTCACCTTAAAGGGTTGAACAAATAGCGCACAGCACTACTACGGTTACAGAAAAGTTTGCGCTGTTTACCTCTAATATGTTTTAGTGCGATTATAATCCGCTATAAAAAACACGACTAAATGTTTTAAATGAGAAGTTGTAATGGAGCCGTGGCGGGATGAATTTTGGCGTGGCGGCCCGCCACGGATGAATGAATGTAGCGGAAACCTTGGACTTAAAATTAGATTCACTGAAATATTATGTTGTGTGTCTTAAAGGGCACCTATGGTGAAAAATCTACTTTTCAAGCTGTTTGGACAGACATATGTGTAGGTATAGTGTATAGACCACTGATCATCAACTGGCGGCCCATGGGCCAAATCCGGTCCGCTGAGCCGTTCAATCCGGCCTGCGACTCGATTCCAAAATTGTGAGAATCAAAAAGAAAATAGTGGTCCACACTATTAAAGCAACTAAAAATAACAACAACTGAGTCTCTTGTCAGAATAACCACATTTATGACTATATTTAGGCTACACTTCGAAATGAGGACAGACTCAAACAGACCATGCGGCGTTAAGCATTTATTGTTTCAAACAGGTTTTAGCTTAATGAAGACCTGGTGAGGTGTAGGCGGAGTGCGCGCGACGTGTGTGTGATGAAGAGCAAGGAGAGATGAGGTGCACAACGTGAGGAGCGCGAGGAAGACGCGCGATTATCATTCGTTTGCGGGCATCCGGGAGTCTGTATGCGGGAGACTCACAGAACTTCCGGGAGACTTGGGATGTCTGCCTCAGGACTAAAAAATTGAGGAAAAACAATCTGGCACAACTTAAAATAGCATGGTAAATAAATAACCTGGTACCAGAACCAAATAGGTCACAAATAATGTTCGCACATCAAATGAAACGTCAAGTGGGCTTGAATTCAAATCACAATGCTGAAACAGGCTACTCACAGTGCTTAATCAATGGCTAAAGTTACATTTCCCCTTGTTGACTTAGCCTAATTGAGTTGAGGCAAAATATCTATCACTCCTAGTTAGGGCTGGGCGATATGGCAAAAAAAAAAAAATCTCGATTTTTTTCATAAAGTTTGACCGATTTTCGATTTCGATTTTTTATTTATTTTTTTATTAATTTTTTTTTACTGTGTAACTACCTTACCAGCTTACCTTGTTCATTTAAATTTAAATAAATGCTGAAACTAGTTTTTTTCATGCTCACTTGTAAAAGAAAAGCAATAGTGTGACTAAACGCGGTTATGGCACTCTCTCATATAGGGATGCTAAACATAGCTACAATAGAAGTCACAGCAGGTCATATGTTGTGCAGCTTTGGGCAAATTTTATTTGGAGAGAAAATGACCAAAATGTAACTTGAAGATTAAAAAGGATTGGAGGGGAAATAAATATTCAAATCTCTGTACATAACAGAAAAATAAACAATGATAATGCAACAATAGTTTATCTGTATTAGTGGCATGGCAGAAATATATATTTAGACAGGCCTTGTCAAAGTGAGCGGGCACTTTCACTAATAAAAAATATAGCACTTAAATTATTTCATAACAATCAATAAAATAACAGCGGTTTTATATCAAAAATTGGTAATGATATAAAATATACTACATTTTGATGGTAAAAAATAACCATTTAAACTATTTCAGTATTCAAACATTAAATAACGAATGCATCAAGTTAAATATAAAAAAACGAATGAAACAACACACAGCATATCAGGATATAAAGGACTATATTTAGCAGAATGCTGCTCTTTTTATCTTTGTAATTTTATAGTTTTATTTTTGTTATTTTAATTATTTTTTGTCTTCATAAATAACTAACGAGCTGTAGACAAATATCTGCTTGACGTTTTAGAAAATATTTGTGCGTAGCTACACCACCCAGTATATATTAAAGATCACCGTGAAAAAAAAAAACACACAGAAACCTGTTACATATCTATATATATTTAAAGGTCTATCTTATATTTAACTGAATCGTATAATGGCCTATAGCTGAAATGTTGGAAATTGCTTAATTTATTTTTATAAAACATTTGTCGATACGTATTGATATTTTTTGGAGTAAAAACTGCCGACATTTAAGAATCCATATTTATTTTATTCATTCATTCATTTTACTTGTTTATTGGTGCATATATGGGTTATGATTTAATTCATACAGTACCTTAACAGCTACTGTGCCACTCCGTAATTCAAGCAAAAGTCCAAATTAAAGAAAGATTTGACTTTCTGTGGTGACCGACATTTACAACACGCCGTAACCGTCCTTCAGGTGGTGCGCGGGTATAATATACAAAACCAGCCGTCTGGGCTTTGAATTAGGTGCAATTATTTCCTCGTGTGTGTGGAGCGATGGGTGAGCGGTGACTAAAAGCGATCTAGAAAGTTGAGTTGGTGTGGCACGATCCACTCGCCATAGCCCTCACCTCCGCCTGTCGAGCCTCCTCTCCTCTCCTCGCGTGCGCGCGCGCCCCCGTCTCACAGCTCGCGCGGGAGACACAGACGGCTGCGGCGACGCGAACAACAGCACGACGCGCGTGGAAACATTAGCGAAGCTGGCTGGCTGACTGCGGGGCTGTTGTTGCTCTAGCGGGAAAGTGTCCCGGTGTTCCCAATGGCCGGTCCGCCCTGGCGCGCTTCCGCTAAACCAGCTGTGCTATCTCATCAACAGAGCCGCGACGTCAACACACAGAATCAGCACAATTCAGCACGGTTGTCTAACAGTTTAGAACAGTTTGGCACGACAGTGGAAAAGCGGCTTTAATATTTTTATTAAAAAATCGCGATTCCCCGATTTTATAAAAAATAAAATCGTCTTAAAACGTAAATTCGAATTAATCGAAAAAAATCGAAAAAATCGCCCAGCCCTACTCCTAGTGGTTGACTGTGGTATAGGTGATGGGAGCCTGAATCAAATGCCTTCAGTTTTGTGATGAAATCGAAAAAGTATAAACATTAAACATAAGGTTAAGCCAAAATGAGATTTTTATTAGATTTTCTTCTTGGGGGTCCGGCCCCCGAGGAGACTGTCTGGTAAAACTCTGGCCCTCTGACAAATATAGACTCCTGGTATAGACCGTCATATTGGGGTGATATAAACACACCCAGTCATTTTTTTTTCAATTTAACAACATAAAAACGGTGGACAGATTAGAGCGGTTTTCAGACCGACCGCAACTTGACGTAGGAGTGCGGTCCCCTCGCCCACCGAATTGATTGACAGCTGCATATTAACATGTCTCCGTAGTAACGTTTATAATCATATCAACATGACAGGACGTGCGCAAAGCAACCGGGAATAAAAGGTCTGTTTAGTTTGCTAGGATCATCAATCATCATCAAATGTGATCAAGAGTGAGTTTGACAAGTTTAAAATCTTTTAAAACTGTGCATGTGTGTAATGAATTACAGCGATTTACTTCAGATTTACTTTACAGCACAGTCGCATGTCAGAACAGTTATAAAAGAAGACGCTTCAATCCCGGTTTGTGGACGTTAAATCAGGTTTATTTTGTACATCAACGTAACAGAAATCCAAACAGCAGTGGATATTAATGTGTATTCTGTCACATTTGCAGTGCAAAAACAGTGCAAAGCTAAACACACACGCTGTGTGTGTGTGTGTGTCTGTGTCTGTGCGTGAACTTTGTAACGGCATTGTGTGTGACTCATCGTTGCAACTTCACTGGTAAAGCTTCATTGGTAAAGTTCCTATTGTAGTATTTCTCACAAACGTTAATGAGATCTGCTTCCTTCATGTCTGTCACAGTGCTGTTTATCTGACGCAGCCGAGGCGGAGGTTGAGGCACATTCTGACAGGCACGTGGGAACGGTGGGGGGAGAGAACTAGCATTAAAGGAACAGGCAACAAAAACAGCTACAATGTGCTCAGAGCTGAGTATTTTAATATTCTGAAAGGTCTAATCAATAATCTGATGGGTGTTTTGAGCTGAAACTGTATGCTGCGTTCACACCAGAAGCGTGAACATTTGAGTTTACTCGCTTCATTCGCGCGTCAAACTCCGCTTCATTCGCGTGTCAAATTCACTTCAGAATAGACGCGGATTTGCGTCATGGGCAGGGCTTCTGTCTGCCCGGTGACTGTAGCTTCGTTGGTAAATGGCTAACATGGATTTCATTGAGAGAATAGCTGTGTTTATGTGCTTTATGAAGGCTGAAAAACAGTGTTGATTCGTTTGGAGCAGTGTCTGAGTCCATTAGATACTTTCTGAGGTGCACCCAGCTCTGTGAGCTCATAAACTCCTCCAGAAACTTAACCTGGATGACGGAGGCTTTCAGCGGTGCTTCTGACTGAGCCAAGCCCAGTTTGATGAACTGTTGTCGGTGTCGGCTGGAGGATTTTCCCCAGGACACCAACAACAGGTGCTACGTCACAATCATCCCCCCACAAGAGCAAGCTCCTGATTGGTTAACGCGGCGCCAAACGCGCAAAACACTCAATTCGCGCCATGCCATTCGCGCGTATCGCGCCATCCACGCCGCACAATTCGCGTCATTCGTGCCGCACCATTCGCGCATATCGCGTTACAGAATGTTTATTCTCACATTGTCATTGACTTAACATGTAAATTACTTGCGCTTGATGCTTCTTCCGCGTCTGGTGTGAACGCAGCATCACAGACACAATCTGGAGACACAAAATACTTATCTTAAATCTTGAAAAAGGGGTAAAATATGTATCCTTTAACATGGTTTTAAATATAGTAAAAGCTGCTTTTATTTTAGTCAAAATAAAACAAATAAGACTTTCTCCAGAAGAAAAATTATTATAGGAAATACTGTGAAAAATTCCCTGCTCTCTTAAACATCATTAGGGAAATATGTGAAAAAAAAGTCAGCGAAGGGTTATTTATTCTGACTTCAACTGTATATTTGAGTGCCTGAATGTTTGACATAAAAGAAACTGATTCCTTTGATTGGTCTACAGTTCGCAAGCGCCACGCTAATGTGTGTCAGTGTCAGAGAAAGCAGTAAATGAAAGACCTGCATTCCACAATGCACGCTCATTTGCATAAAATTGACAGCTCTTGAAATATCCTTTTATGCGAGAACATGCATACTTGTCACTATGGTAATATAACACGGTGTAGTAACTCTATGTCACGGATGTAAAAAGCTTGATCAGTGCATTAGTGACCGACCTCTGCTTAAATACACCACAGGCATTCACAGACCTCATGAAATGTGATTTTCCCTTCTTGTGTTGATATAGTCTGTCAGCCTTGTGGAATATAAGCACACACAAACGTATGGTTGAAGTCAGAATTATTAGCCCTCCTGAATTATTAGCCCTCCTGAATTATTAGCCCTCCTGAATTATTAGCCCTCCTGAATTATTTGCCCCCTGTATATTTTTTTCTCTTTTCTGTTTAACAGAGAGAAAGATGTTTTCAACACATAATAGTTTTAATAACTCATTTCTAATAACTGATTTATTTTATCTTTGTCATGATGACAGTAAATAATATTTTACTAGATATTTTCAAGACACTTCTATGTAGCTTAAAGTGACATTTAAAGGCTTAATTAGGAATTTTAACCTTGATTTGTAGACAATCCAAAAAAACATTGCTAATAATATTGACCGTAAATGGTTTAAAAAAAAAAAAAACTGCTTTTATCCTAGCCGAAATAAAACAAATAAGAAAAAATATTATAGGAAATACTGTGAAAAAATCCTTGCTCTGTTAAACATCATTTAGGAAATATTTGAAAAAGAAAACAAAATCACAGCGGGGTGAATCCTTTTCCAACACAGGCTCATTGTGAATACCTACCCCCATATAAATTTCTGGAGAGCGCGAATTATGTAGCCAGCAGGGCTTAATTTGTGCTGGAACAAGCTGATTACTGATCGGGCACCTCATTTTACCGATTCTCCTCCTCACACGCACTCCTGCCCTGCTCTTCGCTTTTTTCTGCAACTCCCAAACCATCTTCACTTTTGTCCGCGATATCCACCCCCCCCTTCCCTGCTCTTCACTTCCGTCCACGACACCTCTCCCTCCTCTGGTAACATGCCGTATCTGTTACCCCGATCTGTTTCGGGACCTTGCAATTTACAAATTAAGCACTGGTAGCTAGAGGTATGTATGGCCGCATTTTGTCTTTCTGGCGGTATGACGCTGCCGACGGCTTCTGTTTCTTTTCACACAACCAGCTGACCACTTACCTCTGTATGGACAACTTTTCCACTGTTACCAGTTTGCCCAGTAGCTTGCCTCGTACGTCAGCGGACTTGTGATGCAGAGAGGAGCTGACCGCGATAACAGGGTTTGAGTCTGGTGAAGAATGGTTTCAGAAAGCGGGTTAAAGAATAACAAAAGGCAAAAAATAAAATAAACAACTAAATAACACGGTGAGAGCGTGGTAAGATCTGAAAACGTGATAGAAATCAAGCGGCAGGGAGGGCTTTTCTTTTTCTGTATTGCTTTTGAAAGCACTGTCGGTTGGGGTTAGGGAAGTTGGTGGGCGCTGGTCAATTGGTGCTTTTGAAAACACTATCGGTTGGGTTTAGGGAAGGGGGTGGGTGGGGATATCAGTCGGTCAGTCAGTCAGTCAGTCAGTTGACAGCGGCCACTGGTGGATTTACGTGAGAACTGCAGGCGCGAATGACACTCGCAAGATAAATTTGAGATTTGAAAAATCGTACACCTCTGGCGGATTCACAAAAAACAAAAACTGCAAAACAACGTAGCTCCTGGGACGTATTCCGCAATCTCCAGAAATGTAGCAGTACGTATCAATAATGAGCCAGGGTTGTAATTTTGAGTTCAACTGTATAGATCATTTTGAGGGATGTAAACAATAACAATAGTCCTAACTTATTTTCTGTTTTACATTTTTAAATTCCATAGCTCCCGAGAATCCTAAAAGGTCCACATATTGATAAATAATGTTACAATAGCTGTGTTAAGGTTGAGAATGGATTGAATTGCCTCTTGGTACAGTTATTAAAATAGTTTGACAACAAGCAGGTCATGTTCATGGGCCAATGGCATCCCCACATTGAAATGGTCTATATATATTAATGCAGAATTTTTATCATCATTACTTCAGTTTTTAGTGTCACAAGATTCTTTGGAATAATTGAAATGACGATTTATAAATCTAGTAAATCTGTTGTTTTGACGTGCATTGTGGACTAAATAGAAGTTGTTGTCACCACATGCAGCTATGGGTTGCAAAATTCTGAGAATTTTCACTTTTCATGGGAATAAATGGGCATAAACTGTGAATTTGGAAATGAAAGGTTAGCCTGCAACAGTTGTACTTAACTGTAATTGAAAATTGTCTTACTGCATAATTTTGATAAATACAGTATATGGGAATTGATGGTAAGAAACTTTTCAATAAACCCGCAAAAAAAACCCTGTCTACCAGCTGAGCAGAAATCAACAGTGCAACATATGTTAACGTATGTTGCCAGATTGAGGTAAAAAAATGCTTTGAGATTTGAATATTTTGTTAGTTGTGTGAGGTTAACTAATAAGCTTCATACAGGATCTGGCGACTGAACAAAACATGGAAAAAAGTGATTTTTCGTAGACAGATTGGGTCATTAAAATTACAACCCAGGCTCATTCTGATTATGTTCCTGTGGCGAGCGGGCGGGGCCGAGAGCCGTGGGAGCGAAACAAGTCCCACGGAGGAGCTCTGGATTATAAGAGGAGGAGTAGCGACAGAGGAGGACAAGAAAGGTCCAGACCTGGACACGTTTACATTGTGTTTGTTTTTAGTTCTGTTTGTTTGTTTTTTCTTTAATAAGTACTTTAAATTGCATTGGCTCTCCGCCTCCTTTTTCCCGACGGCCAGGAGGCCGTTTAAAATTACAGTACCCCTATATACATTTCTGGAGAGCACCAAATACATCCCAGGAGCTACATTTTTTTTTGCAGTTTTTGTTTTTGCGAATCCTTCAGAGGCCGCTGAGTATACATTTTGAGATCTCAAATATCTCTCGAGAGTGTCATTCGCGCCTGCTGTTCTCGCATAAATCCACCAGAGGCCGCTGTCGACTGACTGACTGACAGATTGACTGACGGTCCACCCACCCACCCCCTTCCCTAAACCCAACCGACAGTGTTTTAAAAAGCACTGATTGACCAGTGACAACCCCCTTTCCTAATTCCAACCAACCGTGTTTTCAAAAGCAATCCAGAAAAAGTAAAGCCCTCGCGGCTGCATGATTTTTACCATGTTTTTCGATTTGACCACGTTCTTACCCTGTTATTTACTTGCGTATTTTATTTTTGCTTTCTGTTTTACCTGCTTTCTGGAATCGTTCTTCGCCAGCCTCCAACCCCATCTGCGACTTAAATCCTCTGATGTATGCGACGAGCCACTGGGAAAAACTGCAAGAAAGCCGTCCTTACGCCACATTCACACGAGGCTTCAGCTTCAACACTTGACAGAGGGCGTGTATGAAGTTGAGGCTGATGCGATCGTCATAGCAGCGTCAGCCAATGAAATTAGTCAGCAATAGGCCATTGTTGGAGCTGGTGTATTTGCATACAGCGATCTGATTGGCTGACGCTTCCGTCGGCGCTTGAAAAGTTGAGCATGTCCCAACTTCTGCAGCGAGCAACGCCTCTGAAGCGGCGCCGACAGATCCACAATGCAGTTCGGCAACGCCTGACGTCACCCATTCAAAGAAGCGTTGAAGCTGACGCCCCGTGTGAATGGGGCGTTATGGATGTAAGGGGTCAGCTGGTAGCGTGAAAAGGAACAGCGTCATACTGCCCCGTAGCGTTTGTTTTCAAGAAGAGCCATACTTTCCTCTGGCGACATAATTTGCAATCTCCAGAAATGTATATAGGCCTACGTTTTCAGAATGAGCCTACAGTATGGTGCAAAATTAGGTGAGTTTCCCAGGAGATGCTATTCAATTCTTTACCCTGCATATTCCTCGAATCCTACATCGCTACAACCCTACGTGCAGCAAGTAGAAGCAATATCCGGCACATTTCGCCAGTGTTTTGACAGAAATTCCTCCTCGTAGTGTTTCAGGGCCGGTGTGGGATATAAACTAGATAAGATTAATAGAGCTGTGAGGAGAAGCGACTGTGTGTTTGACCTGTTTCTGGCAAAAGCCTGTACAAAGTTCAAAGGAAATCATATACAGTTGAAGTCAGAATTATTAGCCCCCCTTTGAATTTTTTTCTCTTTTTTTAATTATTTTCCAGATGATGTTTAACAGAGCAGGGAAATTTTCACAGTATGTTTGATAATATTTTTTTCTTCTGGAGAAAGTCTTGTTTGTTTTATTTTGGCTAGGATAAAAGCAGTTTTTCATTTTTTAAAAGCCATTTAAGGTCAAAATTATTAGCCCCTTTAAGCTATTTTTTTTTCCAATACTCTACAGAACAAACCATCATTATACAATAACTTGCCTAATTACCCTAACCTGCCTAGTTAACCTAATTAACCTAGTTAAGCCTTTAAATGTCACTTTAAGATAGAAGTGTCTTGAAAAATATCTAGTCAAATATTATTTACTGTCATCATGGCAAAGATAAAATAAATCAGTTATTAGAAATGAGTTAATAAAACTATTATGATTAGAAATGTGTTGGAAAAATCTTCACTCTGTTAAACAGAAAATGGAGAAAAAAATATACAGAGGGGCTAATAATTCATGGGGGCTAATAATTCTGACTTCAACTGTATATATATGTTTTTTTTTTTTTCTTGAAGGAAGGATTGATTATGTTATATGTGTCCAAATGCTGATTATTAGCAAAGATACTGTACAGTTTGACATCTTGAAATGGTCAGTGTCTTGTAACCCACAGTAAAATTCACTTTTTGTTTGTTTTATGTGGTTCCACAACGTTGTGAATTAAGATTTAAGGGATAGTTTACTCAAAAATGAACATTCATTTATTAATTTTCCTTTGGCTTAGATCCTTATATATCAGGGGTCGCCACAGAGGAATGAACCGCCAAATATTCTGGCATACGTTTTACACAGCGGATGTCCTTCCAGTCACAACCCAGAACTGGGAAACACCCATACACACTAACATTCACACACACACTCATACACACTCACAGCACTGTCGCCTCACAGCAAGAAGGTCGCTGGTTCCAGCCCCAGCTGGGTCAGTTGGCATTTCTGTGTGGAGTTTGCATGTTCTCCCCGTGTTCGCGTGGGTTTCCTCCGGGTGCTCCGGTTTCCCCCACAGTCCAAACACATGCGCTATAGGGGAATTGGGTAAGCTAAATTGTCCGTAGTGTATGTGTGTGAATGAGTGTGTGTGGATGTTTCCCAGTGATGGGTTGCAGCTGGAAGGGCACCCGCTGCGTAAAACATATGCTGGATCAGTTGGCAGTTCATTCCGCTGTGGCAACCCCAGATCAATAAAGGGACTAAGCTGAAAAGAAAATGAATGATAATCTGGATGTCACGACTCTGAATAGTTTTTACCTGGAGTGACTTTGAATTGCTTGTCTCATATTTTCTTCTTTCGGTCCTCTTCTGGCTCTTCATATCTCAATCACTGGCAGACAGCAGTATTTTGGGCTTGTGATTATTATGGGATCTTGGGATCTTGTTTCCATGGTAACAGGAGGGCACAGACGTCTAGTGGGTGAGCAACAGTTGGCGTGAACAGATACTCGATCACTTCCAGCAGACTAGCAGCGATTGTGGCGCTAAAACAGGCTTCGTCCACAACTTTTTACTTTCAAAACTCGTTCTTGATGCCAACAAGCTGTTGACTACATAAAACACACAGATACTGTGGTATGCTTTAAATCAGGGGTGTCCAAACTTTTTCGTATAAAGGACCAATAGTCAAATATCAGTAAGAGAGAAGGTAAATATACCAAGCTACTGTATATTACATTAAAGTCGCCATGGGTAATTTTCTAATTTATTTCATAAGACTTAAACGTGAATAGAAAACATGACTTTAAATCATATTAACTGATGCAGTATAACATTTAAAATGATAACTTATTGCAATAAAAACATAAACAATCACAATTATAACACAGTGGAGTTCAATTATGAATACACTAGTCAAGCAGAATCTGCCTTTACCTTGATTTGTCCTCTATGCGTCGGGTGGCGGTATGTAGATTTAAACTAAATCTGATTAATTTACACCATTTAATTGAAACATTTAAGTTCAGTTAGCTTTTAACAATTAAACAAACAAACAAACAAACAAGGTTACATTAAATTTGACCTCTAAACAAGGGGTGCTCAACCATGTTCATGGAGATCTACCTTCCTACAGATTTCAGCTCCAACCCTGATCAAACACACCTGAACTAATTAACTAGGAGCTGAACAGTACTTGATAATTACAGGCAGGTGTGTTTGATCAGGGTTGGAGCTGAAATTTGCAGGAAGGTAGATCTCCAGGAACAGCCCTGCTGAAAAATCCAGCTTAAACCAGCCTAAGCTGGTTGGCTGGTTTTAGCTGGTCGACCAGCCTGGTTTTAGAGGGGTTTTGGCCATTTCCAGGCTGGTTTCCAGCCATTTCCAGCCTGGTCTTAGCTGGGCAGGCTGGGAGTTGAGCTAAAGACCAGGCTGGAAATGGCTGGAAACCAGCCTGGAAATGGCCAAAACCCCTCTAAAACCAGGCTGGTCGACCAGCTAAAACCAGCCAAAACCAGCCAACCAGCTTAGGCTGGTTAAAACTGTTTTTTTCAGCAGGTAGGGCTGAGCACCCCTGCTCTAAACCATGGCCATCATTCTTCCTCTCTTCTTATATGAGATGGCGAGCCAAATCAAAGGTTACTGTGGGTTAACTTTGGCCCACAGGCCCTAGTTTGGTCATCCCTGCTTTAAATGAACCACACGAGGAACTTTATTCACACTTGATTATAGCAAAGTCCCTTTAAGGCAATTCACTTGGTGGCCATCTTCGAAAGGCCTCTCGGGCAGTATGCTCAGGCATTCTGTCTGAATGGGGAAACATCTAATTCTCTAAATTTGTTTGCCAAGCTTACGATTACATTACATATTTGGAATCACCATAAAATTAAATGACTGTCTCATAAGTTTAGTTTCTAAACGTCCGAATCAAACTAAATCTGCGTATTTTCAGGTAATGCGCATACGCACTCGAAAGAAACGAGATCACGACACCAACCTCATAAACCACCTTAAATTTGTAAACACAATTGAGCTAACTTAAAAGATTTGTGTTGGGACAACATGATGGAATGGTGTGGAACACAGCATTTTTACAGTGTACATATATACTCACCGGCCACTTTATTAGGTACACCTTACTAGTACCCTTTTGCCTTTAGAACTGCCTTAATCCTGCGTGGCAGAGATTCAACAAGGTACTGAAAATATTCCTCAGAGATTTTGGTCCATAATGACATGATAGCATCATGCAGTTGCTGCGGATTGTTTGGCTGCACATCCCCCTGCTGAAAAATCCAGCTTAAACCAGCCTAAGCTGGTTGGCTGGTTTTAGCTGGTCGACCAGCCTGGTTTTAGAGGGGTTTTGGCCATTTCCAGGCTGGTTTCCAGCCATTTCCAGCCTGGTCTTAGCTGGTCAGGCTGGGTGTTGACCAGCTAAAACCAGCTTGACCAGCCAAAACCAGCTATGTCCAGCTTAAACCAGGCTGGTCAAGCTGGTTTAAGCTGGTCATTTTCCAGCCTGACCAGCTAAGACCAGGCTGGAAATGGCTGGAAACCAGCCTGGAAATGGCCAAAACCCCTCTAAAACCAGGCTGGTCGACCAGCTAAAACCAGCCAACCAGCTTAGGCTGGTTTAAGCTGGATTTTTCAGCAGGGCCATGATGCGAATCTCCCATTCCACCACATCCCAAAGGTGCTCTATTGGATTGAGCTCTGGTGACTGTGGGGGCCATTTGAGTACAGTGAACTCATTGTCATCTTCAAGAAACCAGTCTGAGATGATTCACGCTTTATGACATGGCGCGTTATTCTGCTGGAAGTAGCAAACTGTGGTCACACAGTATGAAATTTTGACCCTACCATCCAAATGTCGCAGCAGAAATCGAGACCCATCAGACCAGGCAACATTAACAACGGTGAGCCTGTGCGAATTGTTTCCTGTTCTTAGCTGACAAGAGTGGCACCTGGTGTGGTCTTCTGCTGCTGTAGCCCATCTGCCTCAAGGTTGGACGTGTTGTGCTTTCAGATATGCTCTTCTGCAGACCTCGGTTGTAACGAGTGGTTATCTGAGTTACTGTTGCCTTTCTATCAGCTGGAACCAGTCTGGCCATTCTCCTCTTACCTCTGCATCAACAAGGCATTTGTGCCCACAGAACTGCCGCTCACTGGATATTTCCTCTTTGTCGGACCATTCTCTGTTAACCCTAGAGATGGTTGTGCGTGAAAATCCCAGTAGATCAGCAGTTTCTAAAATACTCAAACAAGCCTGTCTGGCACCACCAACCATGCCACGTTCAAAGTCACTTAAATCCCCTTTCTTCCCCATTCTGATGCTCAGTTTGAACTGCAGCAAATCGTCTTGACCATGTCTACATGCCTAAAAGCACTGAGTTGCTGCCATGTGATTGGCCGATTAGAAATTTGTGTTAAGCAGTTTAACAGGTGTACCTAATAAAGTGGACGTTTGAACATATTTAAAACAAAAGGCGTTTTAAATTTAACTTTTTTCTTTTCTTTTTTGCGAATAAATGCAGCTTAATGAAAAAAAAATGAACATCAAATACTGCAACCTTTTCTCCTTCAGTGTATTAACACATTTAAATAGTAACATCTTGTTTATATGATATGTATAAAATACAAATCAATACATATATTCAGTAAAGACTCCCCCTGGGATGTGAACTTGTTTGTGTGGGCTATTGTGTGTGTGTGTGGTTAGCATTAGTTACAGTACAGTGTTTTTTTTTTTTTACGAATAAGGCAATAACATACTGTATACAGCTGATATTCCCAACACTATCGAACATGTTGAGATTGTGATCTTGCCCTGACCACCCACAGCAGGGAAACACACGGATATTTAAAACCCACATCTCAAAACATGACCCACGGAGACTCATGAACCTGTAACCCAACACTTCTGGAATCTTCCACTCAAGCTTATTGTTCAATAAAAGGCCATAAAGGCACCTTTCAGTAATGCATATTTACATTGGTCCGTCTATGTAGGCTGAACTTCATATTTTTCACCATATCAAGGTGAACTGAATCTTTATTGAAGCAATTAAAGCAAATCCAGCATTATTCACTGATGAAACTTGATTTTCGATTATCCCCTGTTTTTTTATGTACTGTAAAGCTGCTTTGGCACAATTTACATTGCGTAAAGTGCTATAGAAAGACTGTGCATTTGACTTGATTTTGCATTGATGATCTATGAACAGGGATATAAATAAATGCCTTTTAATGGCCATTATACATCATGTGCGATGAAGTCAAAATGATTCGCCCTCCTGTGAATTTATATATTTTTTCAAATATTTCCCAAATAATGTTTAACAGAGCAAGGAATTGTTTCACAGTATTTCCTATAAATTTTTATCTTCTCGAGAAAGTCTTATTTGTTTTATTTCGGCAAGAATAAAAGCGGTGTAAAAAAATTTTTAAAGCCATTTTAAGGTCAATATTTAGAATTAATATTGTCTATGATTTAGGATTTAGAATATCAATGTAGATGTGTAGTGAATTTGCAGTAATCTCTCAGACGTAATAAACTCGGACAAGTTCCGAACCTGTCACTAAAATATCGGTGAACAAGAAAAGAATAAACAGTCAAATTAAATTGTTAAATTTGAGACAAAGGAGAAGCAGATCACATTGACTGTACAAGGTAAATACCTCATACTCTTGGTGCGAATTCATTTTTCATCGGTAGGCAGAGGGGTGATCTGCTCTCAGGCTGCAGGTGGGAGAGACTGCTTTACTAGGACTGGGCCGCCTGTCAGTGCTCTGAGGCGGGGGAGGGGCCGACGGCATCACCCGCAGCTCGTTGAAAAGAGTAGGAACGGTAGTATGGACACATAAGAGTCTATAAAAATCTCCAGTAACACCAAAAAAGTCGCTAGATTTGTCGCTAGTTGCTTTTTTTTTGGAAATTTGTCTCTACGGGGGGCTGACAAGTTGCTAAGTTGGCAACACTGTAAAGCAAGATTGCGCCTGTAAACACAGCGCCCCTTCTGTTCAAAACATGTATCGCGATTCATTCAACATTTGTACCAGTTTGAATCGCCACATATTTGAGGCAATTTTCAACCAGCTCACGGTGAATCGTTACATCCCTTCATATTAGGTCTTCATCTCTTTTGCTCCTCAATTAGATTTAGTGGCGTGAATTGTTTTGGAGAACAGCCTGTGCTTTTTGTCCTGAGCTTCAGTCGGGGATATGGAGATGTGGGATTGATTTCAGTCTCTCCCGAACTCCTCCAGCTGCTTGTTTTGTGGATTGACCTGTATTTATAGTTGGGGTGAAATGTGAGACGCAGTAGCTTTCACTTCCTTTCAACGCTGTTGTTCACCTGTCTGAATGACAAGCACTGAACAATCTTCTCTGTCTCTCTTAATTCCTGTCCTGGTTGTCTTTGTGCGGTTCATATTTAATTAGTATTTTTAGAGCAGGACAAGTGCTTTAAGTGTTGACAGATGGGACTGTAAGCTATATCTGACAGGTACAAATTTATATAGCAGTATCGCTTTCTATCCCCTTAAAGGTGCAGTATGTAAGTTTGACACCCAGTGGTTGAACTAGGTATTGCACTCCTGGATCATAATAAAAGTACGCTAGGATGCCAGATTGTGTACAGGAGCGAGCGATTTAAACTGTGTTCTAAATAAAAGCAACGACACGCGATAGAGGGAATATTTTCCATATTAAAAGGAGTTTTTGTCCTAACCAACACCTCGAATTGATATATTAGAAATGGCTTCTATTTCTCACAGCTGAACAACAGAAACCTATGACAGCTAGATCACCTCAGGTAAACCTTGTGTGCTTTATTCTGTGCTAAATGCTAACAATGCGAGTTTGAATGCATTTTACATGGCATTTGTTGCCATATACTGAAAGCAGAAAGTTCACCTCAGATCTTGAAAATACAATAAACCGTCTGAAATTGAACTTTAGAACTAAACACATATGAGTGATTCAGCATCTACATTGATGTTAAAGTGGGTTAACATGTATTAAATAGATTCTAAACCTTACCGTTTGGTGAGCGAGTGCATATTCTGTGCTTCTGAAAGGCTGTATTTACATTTCTGCCGTGTCTCGTCTGGTGCAAACAGCCAAATAGCTGATCACTGCCTCTCTCGTCACAGCGTGTTGTTAGGACACGCGGTTACAATGTAACCTGCTCACCTAATGTTTACGTTCGTAATATTTATGTAATTTGCTAATTAATAACCTCATGTGGAACTGCATCTGTCTCCCATACTGTTCTTTTTGGTCACAGACGCATGCTTTCAGAGTCTTTCTGAATGAATGAATGAAATGCCCTGTTTTCCAACAAGGCAACCCAGGGTGCTGACATATAATTGGCTAAACTGGCATCGTGCATATGAAATTTATGTAAACAAAGACAGCGTTCCGGCACGGAAAACCCATTTTCAAAGCAGAATATCTGACTTCAGCATTGTTTTTCAGTTAAACAAGTATGTTCACTTGGGATGTTTCTTAAATATCTGCACACATATTATGGTATTTTTATGCTTTAGAAGAGTCAAAAACTTACATACAGCACCTTTAAAGTCCATGTGAACAAAGTTACAGAGACTTTTATTTTAGTACGTTGATGTACTTCCAACTGAAACTGAATATGGAGTAGGGGATGGGGCTTTTTATATTGCACATCATTCCTTCATAGCAAACTAATGCTGTGAGAGGGATAGGGTTGTCACGATACTGGAATTCGGCACCAATCGATACTGAAATTTTTAAAACGTCCATTTGAGCGCTGTTGAGCGAGTTCTTGAACATCGCTGATTTGCCATTGTGTTTACGTGCTCAACAAAAATAACTGTGATATGCCGGGCAAAATATATATATATATATATTACACAGAGTAAAAATGTGATTTAAAGACAGTTGTTATCATGCTGATATATGTAAATTTATCAAAACAAACTTTTATTTTTTCAGTGGATTAACTTTGCACGGATTAATTGTTAAATTGTTTTAAAGCTTTGTTTCTCTCATCATTACATCATGGATCCTGAAATGTGATGTTTTTTTTTCTTTGATCGCCCTCTGGTGGCTGGATGAAGTAATGGTCATAAACCCCACCTTCTCCATTTAAACGAATTTTATTTGAATAAAAAAAAATAAAAATAATGAAATATACATATATATATATAACACTTACAGTAAAAATGTAAATTGAAGGCAGTTGTTATCATGCCGATATATGTAAATTTACCAATACAAACTTTTTTTTCTGTGGATTAACATGCATGCATCTTTTCATACAGTCAATAATATGAACACTCTAGATGGAGCTTTTGTGTATATATTTTCTAGTTTATTTGCGGCAACTTGTGTATTTAAAGGGATAGTTCACTCACAAATGAACGTTTACTCACTATTTACTCACCCTCAATTGGTTATAAACAGGGCTTAACATGAACTTTTATGATCACCAGCCACGGTGGCTAGTAGTTTTCCAGCATTACTAGCCACTCGTCTTTTTCACTAGCCACAATTTTATTGTTGGGAAAATATATTTTATACACATAAATATGACTTTGACATGCTAAAATTACTTGATTTAGATGTTGCGTTATCTCCACATGCCTCATTCATTTCCCTTTTTGTGTGTCGTGTATGAGCTTGCTAAATGTTCATGAGCAAATGGGTCATGGTTTCATAGTATTACAATTAGTTTTTATTTCACATCATTTTCAGAGCTCAAAATGAAGGATTTACCAAACTTATCTCTGACCACACCAAACATAAACAATTAATTTTTTTTAGCCACAAATTTTAAATATGTCAAAACAAGCATAATATAGCTGTTTACTATACTTTTTATTTAACAAAACATATGCACAGTAATCTGTCCTGGCTAAAGGTCCCAGATCACCAGTTAACTACACATAAATAGGGAGTTAATCTCCCATTAAAGCAATGTTATTGTAAAAATGATAATTAAACCACATTACGCAAAAGAAAGCAGGTAAAACACATACCGTGTGACCGTGTGTCACACACGGTTGACGTTAGACCCGTAAATAATCTGTTCAAATAATGGTGAAAGCGAAAGCAACCGGTGCAGCTTACAAAAATACAAATCTGGAGCTCTTGAAAGCAGCAAGACTGTGGATGCACGTTCATCACTTTTTGTCTAGTCTATTGGAAAGAGAACCGATCACATCAGCTGTGTTTCTAGACACAGATGCTTCACGCAAGGAAACGAGAGCGCGCACGCATTTTAAACAGTCGCGCGCATCACCTCAGCTGTTAGCGTGAGTGATCATCCTTTCATTCGGTATTCATCTGCTTTTTTATTGCTCACGCGAACACAATTATTTTTGTCAGTCGTGTTGCTTCTCAATTCTAAGATCGCCTTTGCATGCATATTGGACCATCCTTATTGTCTAACCCTGCTTTTATGAATTATTATCCAGGAAATTATTTTTAACCAGCCAAAGTGGCTAGTGGGAGTGTTTGTCTTAGCCGCCACCACTGAAATCTACCCGCTTTTGGCGGGTGTTAATGTAAAGCCCTGGTTATAAACCTTTATGAGTTTCTTTCTTCTGTTAAATACAAAATAATTTGTTTTAAAGAAAGCTGAAAACCTGTAACCATTGACTTCCATAATAGTTAAAAACAAATACTGTGGAAGTCAATGGTTCATCATCCTTCAAAATATCTTCTTTTGCGTTCAACAGAAGAAAGAAACTCAAACAAGTTTGGAGCAAGTTAAGGGAAAGTAGATGGTGACAGAATAAACATTTTTTGAGTGAACTATCCCTTTAAGAAGACTATAAGAAACTTCTAGTTCATGCTTTGAGATACAGATTTGCATGTTTTATGTGTTTGGGTATAACCGTGAAACCTGAATTACTGAATTGCTCAACTTTAATGAAACTGCTTGTGGCATTAGAAGAGGTGTTGTTGAGATTTTGAATATTGTAGTGTATAATATGATGCACTCGAAGCATGTCTTTACAAGTTGGTTTCATATCACATACTAATGCTAAAAGAATAATACAACCCCCAAAAAAGGTCAACTCTGATAACATATACTCACTGTAGATTATATATGATACAGTCTGGGTGATCCTTTCCTGCTTTGGACAGGAGTCTTTTTCTCCCAGAAAACACATGAAATACTGATTCATCTGACCACAGTACATGTTTTCACTGTGTTATGGTCCATCCCAGATGCCTCCGAGGCCAGAGAAGTTGACAGCACTTCTGGACACTGTTAACATAGGGCTTCCTTTTGGCACAGTACAGTTTTAACTGGCATTTGTGGATGTGACTACACATTGTGGCACTTGACAAAGGTTTGCCAAAGTAGTCCTGAGCCCATGTGGTGATGTCACTTATAGATGAATGAGGATTCTTGATGCAGTGCCCCCTGAGGGATCAGAGATCACAGTTGTTCAGCTTAGGCTTGCGCCCTTGTCCTTTACGCACTGAAATTCCTCCAGATTCCTTGAATCTTTTAATGATGTTCTCCACTGTTGAAGGTGAAATATCCAGATGTTTTCCTATCGTTCTTTGAGGAACATTGTTTTTAAACATTTCAATAATTTTCTCATGTATTTGTTGGCAAACTGGCTATTCTCAGTCCATCTTTGCTCCTAAAGCAGACCTTTTTTGACTGCTGCTTTTGTACCAAATCATAATTACAATCACCTGTTGACATCACCTGTTTCAAATCACATTATTTAACCAATTGACCTGATTACTAGCCCTAAACCGCTCCTGTCCCAACCCTTTTTGGAATGTGTTGCAGGTCTGAATGACAGGAAAGGATGTATATTTACAATTGACGTGAAGTTGACCAGACAAAACATGAAATATTCTGTGTTTATATTGTCTGCAATGAAGTACAAGTCAAAGTAAGTTTAGAAATCTACTTTTTTTTTTATTTGCGTTTTCCATATTGTCCCAACTTTTTCTGATTTAGGGTTGTATCCCAAAATAAAAAAGGTAATGGCATATACTTACTGCCACAAAAATGTTCTGTATGACTATATTGTGAAATGTGTCAAGTCAGATGTCAGACTAAATTAAAATGGAATTATTCAACATAGTCATTATTATCTTTGTCCACAAAAGATCTCCCTGCTGAAAAATCCAGCTTAAACCAGCCTAAACTGGTTGGCTGGTTTTAGCTGGTCAATCAGCCTGGTTTTAGAGGGGTTTTGGCCATTTCCAGGCTGGTTTCCAGCCATTTGACAAGCTTAAACCAGCTTGACCAGCCAAAACCAGCCATGTCCGGCTTAAACCAGGCTGGTCAAGCTGGTTTTAGCTGGTTTAAGCTGGTCATTTTCCAGCCTGACCAGCTAGGATCAGGCTGGAAATGGCTGGAAACCAGCCTGGAAATGGCCAAAACCCCTCTAAAACCAGGCTGGTCGACCAGCTAAAACCAGCCAACCTGCTTAGGCTGGTTTAAGCTGGATTTTTCAGCAGGGCTGCTTCAACACTCTGCTACAAACACCTTATTTTGTGTTTCACAGGGGGGAAAAAAAGGAGATTCCTAGTTTTGGAACAACATGATGGTAAATCAAAAATTATGACAGCACATGGTTTCCGCTATGTTCATTCTTCCATGGCAGGGCGCCACACCAAAATTCACCCGGCCACTGCTACATGACTACTCATTCAAAACATTCAGTCATTGTTGTTGTTTTTTTAATAGCACCAAAATGTGTTAAAAGGTAAGTGAATTATAACAGCACGAACTTTTCTGTAATCGTAGTAGTGCTGTGCGTCATTTTAACCCTTTAAGGTGACATGCTGACTGACTGACAGGTGCGTTATGCGTGAGGCTAGCAAACACGGCGTAGCTTTCAGTTAAGATGAACACAGTTTCCATAATTAGATAATGCTTTATAATACTTTAAAATTTATAGATAACGATGGAATTTATGGCCGTTTCACTTTACTTCAGGACGAATTAATGCCGCTCGGTAGGTCTTTTGGAGACATTCATAAATATTCCGAGCAAATCTAATAAATGTTGGAGACATACTCGTTACATAAATGCACTAAATCGCACTTCAGCAGTGTTTATTTGAGAGCGCACAAGAAAATCTGCACTTAACGAGCGTATATTTGAGGGCGTGCAAGAAGTTTTGCGCACGAACAGAGGAAATCGGCGCGCAAGCAAAGAGATTCCAGTCGGACTGGAGCTCTCTGCCCTTTACCGATCCAGCCACGGGCCCATCCATCTGGCCCATCAAGACTCACTCTCATTTTATCAGTCCATAAAATCTTAGAAAAATCAGTCTTGAGATATTTCTTGGCCCAGTCTTGACGTTTCAGCTTGTGTGTCTTGTTCAGTGGTGGTCGTTTTTCAGCCTTTCTTACCTTGGCCATGTCTCTGAGTATTGCACACCTTGTGCTTTTGGGCACTCCAGTGATGTTGCAGCTCTGAAATATGGCAAAACTGGTGGCAAGTGGCATCTTGGCAGCTGCACGTTTGACTTTTCTCAGTTCATGGGCAGTTATTTTGCGCCTTGGTTTTTCCACACGCTTCTTGCGACCCTGTTGACTATTTTGAATGAAACGCTTGATTGTTTCATTCACGCTTCAGAAGCTTGGCAATTTAAAGAGTGCTGCATCCCTCTGCAAGATATCTCACTATTTTTGACTTTTCGGAGCCTGTCAAGTCCTTCTTTTGACCCATCTAGGAAGTTGCCTAATAATTATGCACACCTGATATAGGGTGTTGATGTCATTAGACCACACCCCTTCTCATTACAGAGATGCACATCACCTAATATGCTTAATTGGTAGTAGGCTTTCGAGTCTATACAGCTTGGAGTAAGACAACATGCATAAAGAGGATGATGTGGTCAAAATACTAATTTGCCTAATAATTTTGCACTCCCTGTATATTTAATCCAGTCTGGAATCAACTGTATTATTTATATGAATGTATTCAGTATTATAGTAATATTCAATGTTATGGTAATACAACTGGAACACACAGTAATTCTATTCAGCAGAGGCCTGTAGATAACAGATAATGGGAAATACTAATCCAACAACAATACTAAAGAAAAGAAAATAGCACTTAGTATTCACAATCTTCCTGGTGTGTGTGTGTGTGTGTCCATGTTTTCAACGTTACAGTGAGCAATTTGCAAAACGGTAGGAAAATGAACTGCATTGTCCTATATGTCACCTACTGATCCAGTTTTGGCTGAAAAGCACAAAATCATACATACAGTATGTGCCAAACCTAAACTTGCTGTGCAATTATGAAAGATTTTAGCATATTAAGGAGTGAACTACTTAATCTGTTATGATCTATTATGCAAAAATGACATTTATAATTGGTTTAAACACAGTTGTGTGGAAACAGTGTGTGAAAATAAGCAGCTTCTAATGGTAAAAATGAAATAATTCTATGTTTCTAATCGCACTTGATAAAAACAGTCTGCAGAAACACTTTAATTGACATTCTCCCCTTCGTACGTGTCATCAGAGGGGGAAAGCCCCGCCCACTAGTGACCATTTCTCCCTCATTAGCATAAACAGCCCTGAGTGAGAAGTGTCTGTCTGCTGCTATGCTGATGCACATTTGTTTGTAGCTCCGCCCCCTTTGGAAAAGCAGATTGGGAGCTCAATCTCATTTGAATTTAAGGGCGTACTCACACAATGTACCGATGCCTTGAATCGGGCCAAAGCACGCTTGTCCCCCCTCCCGTCTCCCCCGACGGCCCACACTCACATTACATTCGGGCCTGGGCAGGGTTACGTCATCGATGATGCGCTGTTCAGTAAGCGCTCTCGCTCAGCACAGTGGAGATTTCTTTAATTATATCGTTTAAGTCGTTTGTTATGCGCTCACACGCAGTCAATTATTTCGCCGAACAGATCAGCCACTTTTGACGCTTATAAACAATCATAACGTCCTCGTGCTGCAGGAATTAGGAAGTTTGCTTGAGGTGCAGCTGACGTGCAGTGAGGGGTTTGCGTCTTTAATAATCCAAGACAGTTTGCGTTCATTGAACAGCACGAATGATTAATTAATCCATATCAAACAGTCCCTTAAAAGTCACGTCTCGCTTTCAGTTTCAGGCTCAGGCACGCTTTGCACTCACACTGCAAGCGTACCAAGTGAACCGTGCCTGAGCCCGATTCAGAGCACTCACACTTCTCAAACGATCCGGGAAACGGGCCTGGGCATGGTTCGGATAGCTTAGAGTGAGTACGCCCTAAAGCGACAGTCACCAAAACGACACATTTTTTATCAAAGCCTAAAAGGGTCAGTTTCAAAGAGTCATAAAACATTATCTGTGTAGTGTTTTGAGGTAAAACTTCACACACACACACACTCTAGGGACATTAGAGACTTATTTTAGATCTTGTGTAAAAGGGCATAATATGCCCCCTTTAAAACCTTGCTGTAGCTACATTGAATATGTACATATATATGTATATGTAGCTACATTGAATATGTCCCATCACTGGGAAACACTCATTCACACACATACTCTACGGACAATTTAGCCTACCCAATTCACCTATACCACACGTGCTTGGAAACCAGAGCACCTGGAGGAAACCCACACGAACACGGGGAGAACATGCAAACTCCACACAGAAATGCCAACTGACCCAGCCGAGGCTCGAACCAGCGACCTTCTTGCTTTAAGGCGATTGTGCTACTCACTGCGCCACCGTGACGCAATTTTTTTAATGTTTTAATTATGTTACTGTATGGGGCATCACGGTGGTGCATGAGTGCTCCGGTTTCCCCCACAGTTCAAAGACATGCGCTATAGGTGAATTGATGAGCTAATCTGTTCGTAGTGTATTTGTGTGAATGAGTGTGTATGGATGTTTCCCAGTGATGGGTTGCAGCTGGAAGGGCATCCGCTGCGTAAAACATATGCTGGATAAATTGGCAGTTTATTCCGCTGTGGCGACCCCAGATTAATAAAGGGACTAAGCCGAAAAGAAAACGAATGAATGAGAAGAAATGTTACTGTATGCGCTAACATTTAAACAACATTTAAGGAACGTTATGGAATCTTCTAAGAACGATCCTCGTCAGCTGGGTCTCGATTTTAATGTAAGATGGATTAGTCTTCAGATTTTGTGCATCAAAAACCTTTATCACTTTGATGTACTGTAGCAGTGATGAAAGAAACAAGCCAGTGTGCTTTTTCATCTTTCACATACACAGTATTATGCAACTGCTGGTATTACAAATCTGCAAGATATCACAAGAGACACCTTTGATATTAAAACGGTGACTCTGATCTACTGCGAGAGTTGGAAAGATAACACTAAAACTTCATGAAGGAGATGAATCAGCGTAGTGGTAGGTATTATGGGAAGAAGCAGAAGTCGTCATTAATTAAGCTGCCATTAGTTCGAGTTCGAGTGCGCTTGTTTTGAAGCTCCGGGCTGGGTCTGAGAGCCCATCTCCTCCTTCATGGCTGAAGATATGATCATTAGCTTGGCTGTCACTCCAAGAGATTTCCATTAGCGTTACTTTAGCATCTTCACCTTTCCCCTCACCCTGACACTCCGCTGCTCATCCATCATCTCACAAAGAAGCTGACGTTCCCAGAACGGGAAGCAGGATTATAATGGATGCCGGAAAACTTGAAGCTGAAACGCTTTTAGACTGGACAAGATTGGTCAGAAAATATTCGTCTTGGGGGTTTCATAACACTCTGATGGTGCTTTCACACCTGTAGATCGATTGTTTTGTTCCGAAACAGGGATTAAAATTGCTACAATGCTGCTTTTTCAGACAAGTCAAGTGCAAGTAAACTCTCCTCACATTGGTCAGAGTTCGATGCTTTATTTTCTGGGAATCCGCTCAGCTGTCATACATCGTTATTTTAATTTATGACGATGAAAAATGAGATGTTATAAGTGAAATGTTCCATTTAGAATGGTGAAACCCACAGACATAGGCCCAATCCCAATTCTACCCCTTAGCCCTTACCCAATTGTCCCAAGTCTCTTTAGCTTGAAGGGCCACAAACCTCCCTGTCTCAGCAGGGTGTTTTCACACCTCTAGTTTGGAAAGTCAGGAAAGTGGGCGTGTCCAGCTCTGTTTAGGTGGGAGTGTCGGGGGAGGGAAAGAGGGAAGGATTTGCAAATATGGGAGTTTCCATTTGGGCTGATTTTTACAGAGGCAAAACAAACACACAGGTGCAGGGGAGAAAGACAGTGACTGTGTTTACATGGACATCAGTAATCAAATTATTTGCCAAATTATTAATTTGTCGACTTAAACTGCAGTTTGGCACTTTCACTCTTTATTCAGGAAAATTTCCTGCATGTCCCCCGTGACAAACGACATATTGTATGTGAGGAACTGCTGGACAGTGGAGTTTTAATGGAACGTTTGATACCGCACGGCAAATGGAAGAAAAAAATCCTCTGCATTTCTCTGTAACTTAGATGCACTCGGTAGGTAGCGTCAGAAAGCCATGTGTATATAGACTATCCTGTCACAAAATGCGGCGAAAATCCTACACGACAGTAATAGTTGTACTATAATGTTGTAATTATTTATCTATAATATTGTACTATAATATTGCAGTGATGTTAACATACTGTAAACTTAGTAACTAAATCATTTTGACTAAGGCATGTCTTTAAAAACTGAAAGAGCACTGCTGACGATACGAACTAACTTTACCATCTGAATGAACAAATAAAGAACACAGATAACACACACTTACCAAATCTGTAGAGGCAGGACAATCAATACAAACTGGAGCCGTGTCTTTTTTTAAAAGGAGACGAGCGGCAAATCCAGATTTCATCATTTCCAGATGCAAAAATTTCTCGGGTAAAAAATGTTCCTTACAAACGCATTTCTGTGGCGTGTCGCTTGCACTGTAATCCACACGTGAGTCCAGCTGCTCTCATAGCGGGAAAATGAAAACAAAACCTTCGTTGCAGCACATTAATAAATGCAACACTGACCCATGTCTCCAAATTCTTGTTCTTTCACTTGTTTTGGCAACACAACGTGGCGTCTCTCTGTCGTCTGAACACTGTAACAGGTAAAACTTCAAAGCTATCATGCATATTAATGAAGTTGCGCCGCATACACAATAGAGCGCGCTGATTGGTTTGAACCAAGTCTTTCTCATGAATTAATGCTGCACACTAAGAGATGTCACGATGTACTCGCAGATACAGACATCCTCTCTCCACTCTGGAATACACACAAGTATCTAATCGCCGTGACGCAGCTTCAAAAATTCGTTTTAAACCAGAAGAACGAATTTGCTCAAAATAACGCAAAAACAAGCAATTTTCACTTTTTAGTGCAATATATGTGTCATAATAGTGTTTCTAGCAGCGTGGGACACATATATGACTGTCAACAGCTCAACACATGTGTTTTGGTGTTTTGTGACCCTTTAAAGGTGTAAGGCTAAGGGGAAGGGCTAGATACCACTTCAAACTGAGATTTTTCAGGACCACACTTGAAACCTTGCCTTTGTTCGATCTGGCTTCTTCTTTGTTTTTTCGTGCTTCACTCTCGTGTTTATCCATTTCTGAAAGGATCATGTATCAGAAGCACTTCAATAATCACACGCATGTTATTATCATCAGCTTAAAAAGGTTGTCACTTCAAATATAGACGCGCAATGAGCGACCGCGAGCTCTCTGGAGAAAGTGAAACCACTTGCACTTTTAGATGGACTCGCAAAACAAAAACAGGACACGGTAGATTTTGTTCTTCTTGGCTTTGTGGCTGTTCATCAAGACACCGACAAGGTGGGTTCGACCATGGCTGGTTATTATATGTATATATTATTACGGTGTAATGTCTCGACTGTGTATTTAAAAATGGTGGTTCCTTTGTTTTCATTCTCCTGCTTGTGTATGCTCTAGTAATGTAATGTGTATTTATATAGCGCATTTATTGTGTATGGCCATACACACAAAGCGCTTCACAATCATGAGGGGGGGGGTCTCTCCACACTACCACCAGTGTGCAGCATCCACTTGGATGATGCGACGGCAGCCACAGGACAACGGCGCCAGTGCGCTCACCACACAGCAGCTATTGGTGGAATGAAGAGACAGTGATAGAGCCAATTCGGTGGATGGGGATGATTAGGAGGCCATGCTGGGTAAGTGCCGATTGAGGGACTTTGGCCAGGACACCGGGGTTACACCCCTACTCTTTACGAGAAGTGCCATGGGATTTTTTTTAATGACCACAGAGAGTCAGGACCTCGGTTTAACGTCTCATCCGAAAGACGGCGCCCACTGACAGTGTAGTGTCTCCTTCACTTTTACTGGGGCTTTAGGACTCACACAGACCACAGGTTGAGCGCCCCCTGCTGGCCTCTCTAACACCACTTCCAACAGCAACCTAGTTTTCCCATGTGGGATCCCATCCAGGTGCTGACCAGGCTCAGCCCTGCTTAGCTTCAGTGAGTAACCGGTCTTGGGCTGCAGGGTGATATGGCTGTGGCTAGTGACGTTTCTCTGTAAACCAATAGCGTTCAGCTGCACGTCTAGCTCTGCCTTTTGGTACTCTTTGCATAGGGTACCCAAAAAGTGGTATGGTGTAGTTTACTTTGTTGACAGTGGAAACGGCCATAAAAGCGCACTGAACCGTACCGTACCATACCATACCACTCAGTGGAAATGGGCCATAAGTGGCTACAAAGTCTAGTTTATTTGCAGAACGCAAGGTTCTGCCATGCATACAGTCCTGAAGTAGGATATTCATGTAATTGTGTACAGAGCCATCTGTGGCTTTTGTAGGCTATTGACAGCACTTTCATATTGATGCAAGCTGCATTTGCCAGCATTATTTGATAATAACATTGTAAAAAACGATGATTGGCCACTAATAATGTTTTTCGAGGAATGCCTGTTCTGCATCTGTGCAGTAAAGTTACTTCGTTATCTCGGAACTTTCTTAACAAGCAGTGTTTTTTTTTTTTTTTCACCCTAAGTTGCACAGATTTATCCCAGTCGCCAATAGCAGCGACCCTTGTCCCAGCATAATAGGCATTTACACTGGATGTGGCCTCTGCGATAATGGCTCCATTCCCTGAGACAGAGATAACCATGCAGTGGGATGCAGGTGGAAAAGGAGGGGGGGGGACTCAAAAGCCTGGCTCTTTTAGAAAGGACCACGATGCACTCAATCACGGTGGGCCACAAATGCCTAAATAGGAAGTTCGGGGCTAAGAGGCTGATAATAAGAGAGGAGAACACACTTGGGGTCTTGGAGCCCTTGATAGTGCCTGGGGCCGGCCCCTCGGCTATTGTAGAAGCAAATCTCCCATCATTATGGGCTTTGTGATCCGCCGAGCCATATTTCATTCATTTCCAGCCATTCAATTTGTCCATTGAAGGCGCTTGTGAAGGCCACGTCTTGGGTCAGTTTCTCGCTGGGAGGAGGGTGAGATATCACAATAGCAAATGGAGTCAATATGATGTTGGTATTTGCATGATGAGTTTCTTGCACATGCATATTAATGTGTTTTGTTGTTGTTGGCAGTCTTGGAAGTGTGAAATGTTTTGCCTGGATTGTCTTGAGCAGAGCTGTGGGAATGAACAGTGCTTGGACTTGGGAGGAGAAGAGCACTTGGCGTCCATTAGTTAATCATTTAGTTAATGGTTTAATGGAAATTTCATGCTGATAGGCATTCGAGCTGAATCTTCTCTCAGAGGCTGTTATTCATTAGTCTTTCTAAAAAAACACGACATAGGCTCATTCTGAAAACGTAGCCCTATATACATTTTTGGAGATTGCAAATTATGTAGTCAGAAGTACGTATGGCTGCATTTTGTCTTTAAAATTAACACTATGGGTCGGTATGACGTCGTTCCTTTTCTTGCTTACCAGCTGACCGCTTACCTCCGTATGGACCAGTTTGCCCAGTGACTCGCCATGTACGTCAGCGGACTTGAGACGCAGAGAGGAGGTGACCACGACGACGGGGTTTAAGTTTGGTGAATAATGGTTCCAGAAAGCGGGTAAGACAAAAACTGAAGTGAAAAAACAAAAAAAAAGGAAATAACAGAGTGAGAATGTGGTAAAATCTGAAAACGGGGTAAAAATTAAGCAATATTTTTCTGGATTGCTTTTTAAAACTGTCGGTTGGGTTTAGGGTAGTGGGTGGGCGCTGGTCAATCTGTGCTTTTCAAAACACTATTGGTTGGGTTTAGGGAAGGAGGAGGGTCGGTCAGACGATCGGTCAGTCAGTCAGTCAGTCAGTCAGTCAGTCAGTCAGTCAGTCAGTCGACAGCGGCCTCTGGTGGATTTATGAACAGCAGGCGTGAATGGCACTTCCGAGAGAAATTTGAGATCTCAAAAAGCGTACACAGCGGCCTCTGGTGGATTCGTGAAAACAAAAACTGCAAAAAAAAAGTATCTTCTTTGGTGCTCTCCAGAAATGTTTATACGGGTACGTTTTCAGAATGACCTGGGTTGAAAAAAAAAAAAACATATTACATTTTATGGTAAGCAACTAAAAGAACAGAAGCAACAGTGAGGTACTTTTCCTCCTTAATGCTGGGTTGGCATCCAAGTAGATTACAAAGTCAATGCAAACAAACAAATGCTGTAGAAGGGAATTTCTGCTAATGACACTATGTTCTAATTACAAGCTTGCGATGCTACAACATAATTTTGTTGTAAACATTTGTAATGGCAATGTGCAAAGTTACTATTTTAAAAAGGGTTTCTATTTCTGCTAGGTCGCAGCTGAACAACAGCATAAACTACTATGACAATGATCACCTCAGATGCTGATTATGTGCTTTATTCTGTGTTAAATGCTACCAGTGTTAGTTTGAATATCATTTTAGGTCACATTTATAGTTATATTGAAGTTTACGTCAGATCTTGAACATAAAATAACTAGCAAACATACCGTTTAAACATGAATGTTAGAACGGTCTCAATGCAAACCAACAGCAGTCACTCGGCATGCACTTTTAATAATGTTATGGTTGTATAATGTGTATTAATTAGATTATAAAACTGTCCATTTATATGGGAGTGCAGTGCACTACTTTGCACTTTTGCATGTCTGTGGTATTTAAATGTTTCTGTCTGTTCCATTGCTTGTCACTTTGCAGAATGCGTTGAGTTTGCCACAAAATTAAACAGAAAATTAACACATTAAGATGTGTTTTTTGTCAATCACAAGTGGAAAACACTAAATGGTATAAATGGAATATAAAAGATTTTTAGGCAACTTTGATCACTTCCAGATATGAAGTATATCAGTTGAGTTTGCTTTCTGTGTAAATGCCAATGTGATCATACGCATTTGAACAGCCACGACACCATCTATGCCTTGCCTCCTGACCCAACACATCATTGTACAGCATATAGTAAGAAAGTGTATTTACTATGACCAACCCTGTTCCAGGAGATCTACCTTCCTGCAGAGTTCAACTCCAACCCTGTTCAAACACGCCTAAAGCAATTAATTAGTACCTGAAGCAGGACTTGATCATTAGAGACAGTCGCGTTTGGTCAGGGTTGCAACTGAAATCAGGAAGGTACTGTAGCTCCCCAGGAACAGGGTTGGTGGCCACTGGTTTGGTGTGTTCCACATGTTGGCTGTCGTTGAGTTAACATCGGAGCTGGTTGACTCGATTTTTGTCAATCTGGTCACAAGAGTGGAAGACACTAAATGGTATAAACCCACATAGCAAAATGTCTCTGGCCCAGCTCTGGCCCACACAATCAGCTTTTGCTTGGCCCACATGCCGCAGTGAATTACGGTACATGACTGGACCAAGTCTGGCTTCCAGACAAGGGCCAAACATGGATCATATCTGGGTCAAGTCTCAGCCAAGTTAATATTTCATAACTGGGCCTGAACTGGGCCAGATAGGTTGGTGTGTCATGATTGCAATGAAATTGATAAACCCATGATGCATTGCGCTTTAGGCACATTATGGGTGTGCTTTTTCTCAAAGCGACCTGATTGCTAGATTTTTTTTCTTTACTCAAAAATTATTTTAATGTATTTAATATGTGGGTCAAGACAGGCCAAACTTACGTGGCCCACATATCAATTATTAACATCTGGGCCAAACACCACATTTTACATCTGGCCCAAATCTTGTGTGCCGCCTTAAAGACGGTGCCACCTCTTCCAAACCCGGGCCATGTTTGGCCCACATGCTGCATGCCAGTGCCGGATGAATGCCTGCCGTGCCAGCTTTATGCCAAATCTGGGCCAGAATTCTTTGCTACCAGGGAATGGAATTTAAAACATTTAGATTTTTTTTGGTCACCATTGATCACTTCCACATATGCAGTAGATCAGTTGATGACTTTGTTTTCTGTGTAGATGCCAATGTGATCATACGCATTTGAACAGCCACAACACTATCTATGCCTTGCCTGCTGACCCAACACATGGTTGTACAGCATATAGTGAGAAAGTGTGTTTACTATGACTTTGTAAGCCACCTTGATAGTATATTTACTCCTTTTAAATCATGATTGCATTGCATGGGGAATCACATTCTTGGATTTCAGTAGAAATCATCTGTTTTCATTTAAATTGCATCTAACCTGTCTGTAATCAGCTATCTTGGAAGCGTAAAGAAGACGCATAAGTGATGCTTTTGAAGGCATATTAATATCAGATGGAAACAGAACCTTTGCCAAGCTATCAGGAACTTTACAGGAATCCTTTGGATCCTCCAAATAAAGGGCACTGCTCAAGGACACATTGTTAACAGCTCAAAGATCATTCCAACAGTCCTTCATGCTCGTTGACCACATGGCCAATTGCCAGAGCAGGTGCCCAGTCTGAAGTCATGCAGCACATTTCCACAGAGACAGACATGGTTCTGCACCGGAAGAAAATGGATCCACATTTGACTCTAAATCTTACAGCTTGTAAACCTGTGATGGTTTAAGGGTCCCGCTGAAACTGTCTGGTAGGTCAACTCTTTTGATATTGGAATGACAGGCCAGATCTGAGAGAAGTCAGCAGATCCAACAGCAAAGCAACACCTTTTTGGCACTTCTGCAGTGGGAAATCTGACTCCAGCTCAGATCTTTATTCTCAAAAATTAGGCTTGGGCTCATCTGGGACCTGACACCTAAAATGAGAAGCATTACTCGTCCAATTTATTTTTGTCTTGTGCCTTTTACGACTGGGACACACCAAGCCAACGGTCAGCTTAATGACTTCATCGGCCCGTTGGTCAAGCTAGTTGGTTTGGTGCAGGGGTCACTAACCCTATTACTGGAGAACTACCTTCCTGCAGAGTTCAGCTCCAACCCTGTAATTAGTTCAAACGCAAACTAATTAATCAGGACCTAAAACAGCACTTGATAATTAGAGACGGTAGTGTTTGTTCAGGGTTGCAACTGAAATCTGCAGGAAGGTGGTGTAGCTCTCCAGGAACAGGGTTGGTGACTATTGGTTGTTGTGTTTCACATGTTGGCTCTCATCGAGTTAACATCGGAGCTTGTTGTTCCCAATTAGTGTGTAGAATCAGTGTCAGACCATTGGCTAAAGAGAGCACTGTGACTGGTTATTCTACAACCAATAAGAGCACAAGTGTAAAGTAGTGAAGTGACATAGCGAGTAAACAATTCAAGTCAAGAAGGAACACAATGAGGTCGGCTGTAATTTTCGCTCAGATTCGCTCAGCTTTGGTTTGTTCAAGCAGAACTGTTTGATCCAGACGCAATCCAATACAAGGCGACAACACAGTTGGGTTTCGTTGTTGCTTGTTGTTTGGCACCAGCTTGGTGTGTCCTGGCCCTCAGTTTGAGTACGTTTCACTTGATGCCTTTTACAAGACCTGACAACTGACGTTGGATTGTAGGTGCCATTTACATTAATGTTGGAAGTTCGGTTTCCCTTTGCGTAATGAGAAAACAGACTTCTGCCCCCCGCAGAGCAGATTCGGTCAGTTTGGTCTGTTCATGCAGAACTATTTGGTCCAGACGCAATCCAACACAAGGTGACAACACAGTTGGTTTTCGTTGGTGCTAGTTGTTGGGTGCCAGCTTGATATGTCCCGGCCCTTAGTTTGCCCTTAGTTTGAGGATGTTTCATCTGATGCCTAATTTTGCCATTTTTAAATGTGTAAAGGTTTTGTTATGGCATCCACACTAAAGCCTGGTTTATACTTCTGCATTGAGTAATGATCGGTGTGATCCACGGCACTCCTTGCGGGTTGCTGTGCATTTATACTTCTGCGCGCTGTTTGTGTTGCTCTGCAACAACACTTCCGAAATGCTAGCTGGCAGTGAGGTTTTTATGTTTCTCTGTGTCCAGTTTCTTCGCTGGTGTTTTGGTTTTTCATGAATGCTTCCTGAATGTACAAGTAGCTCAAACTCATTTTGAGGCCGGAACCGGTGGACGTGCAACAACTTTAACCATAAGGTAAACACAAAACAAAACTTTTCATCTGGAGCTCCTTCACGGGACTCGACATTTCTAAGCACTGGCTCCAACGGACTTGCGCGGCTCTCGGTCCCGCCCACACTCTTCAGCGCTACCAAGCCGACCAACCACAGAGCTTGTGCTACGTGTCGTTGCGACATGTAGTTATATTTTGTGAGAGATGCGCATCAGCGTCGCCGACAGCCATGGTGAGGGCTATGCGACCACGTCCAGGCTGCGCCAGAGCATAAGCGTGCGTTTGACGCAGAAGTATAAATCAGCCTCAAACCAGCATCTTCAATCTGGAAATATTTTCCATTTTAAAACCCTAAAAACTAATTTCAGTGAAGACCAGGAGTCACCAACCCTGTTCCTGGAGATCTACCTTACTGCAGAGTTCAGCTCCAACCCTTATCAAACACACCTGAACCAATTCATTAGGGCCTGAAGCAGCACTTGATAAATACAGGAAGGTGTGTTTGGTCAGGGTTGCAGCTGAAATCTGCAGGGAAGTAGATTTCTAGGATTAGGGTTGGTGACTCCAGGTGTTGACAAACTAAAAAGCAAACTTTTGAATACAGAGATCGGACTATCCACAATCACTCTTTGACTGACCTTCTCTATTGAGGGTAGTTCCCTTATTCGTCAAGCCTCTTTCATATGACCATTACACATCTGGTAGACCGCTAACTGGTAGACTTGGTCCAAAACCTCTAACAGGGTTTGCTCCAACCTTAATCAGAAACTAAGCCAGCAAATCAAAGACTTTGGCTGTATTTAAAATTGCCCCCATACCCTCATTCTAAATTCCCTACATTAGTTGAATAACTCTCACAGTGCATTATGGGTATTTTATAACCATTGAGTGTGCACCGTTTGTACACTCGCTATTGGGAAACATTGTGTGATCGATTGAGTGCACTTCAGAATATTGACTATAGTTTTGAACACCATTATTAATGACTGCTCCCTCAAATACCACACTATATAAGAGTCTTGGGGGCAATAGATATTATGGGCAGGTGTTTAAACCAAACTCCCCAACATTTGACCAGTGAGCCCAGCAAACATCCCTCTTACAAGACTCCCTTTTATAAGCCTAACATCTCGCTTTTTACCTGACACTCACCAACCTTCAGATTTGCATAGATAAGAGGCTGATAAATGAAGGAGTGACGTTTAAAGAGTTAAGCATCGATATGACCTTTCACGGCGCTGAGATTCACTTCTGCTCTGAGGTATACCATCTAATGAGGGAATAAGTCTTCAGCCAAAGCAACAAAAGCAAATGAAATGTCAAAGGCTTATGCGAAAAGTCTGGCAGCTTATTACGTTGGCTCCGCAGCCCCGCTCTAAGCCCCTGCGAAAATGCTGTGTTTGGATTTGGGATTCCTGTCATTCTTAAGACTTGAGAAAGTGTTTATATAATGAGCACTGACTGAGCCAGAGGGCTAAATATGCTTCTGGTTTGAGCGAACTACACATTCCCCCCTCACTCTTGGCTAATGCAAGGCCTAGGTTTGGCACTCCATAATAGTCCTTGCCTTTGTTGAGTTCTTCACAATGATGTGGAGGTAGAAAAGAGAATCACGCACAGTCCTCTAGTAAGGTAATATCCACTCTTTCCGCATCCTTGAAAAGATGCACTCAAGAGCCAATTGAGTTTTTCTGTGATGTGTATAATCGAGACCTGCTCTGTTTTAAGAGCGGAAAACATTCAGTTAGACTCCGCTGATGACGGAGAGACTGCTTTTAGCCAGTCAATAAATGTAAGAGGAAACCCGGAGTTTTCTAATGCCTGAAACAGATGTATAATAGGAGGGGATCTCATGGGTGTGGTTCATGTGGTTTTTCCATCAGGTTATTCTAGCTATGTGAACTTTGGCTTGCAACACTTAAGTAAAAAATGTTACTGTAAGGCACTTTTTTTCTTTTCCTTAGCCAAAATGTGAGTTATTCATAGCTGCGAGGAGGCTGGATGGGGTTGTGAGCATTACGATACTTTGATGGAAAAATGCTTGATGTGTAGATGTGTGTGTGTTGCTTGTTGTGTCATTGATGGACAGGCTTTGTGAAGAAGTTCAGACAAAAAGTGAAATATCTTTCATTATTTACACACTCATGTTGTTCAAAACTTTCTTCTGTAGAACACAAAAGATATTCAGAAGATCTGTTTTTTGCAAATGCTGTGAAAACTTATTTGGGACAAAAACAGCTTTGACTTTCTTTCTATGTAGTAGTAGTATTTTCAGTAGATTTAAAGTAGTTTTTTGGTTACAATTCCTTAATGTGTTGTATAATTTATGTTTAAAAAGCATTGAGTGCAATATAACTGTTCATTTTCAGTTTGTATATAGCAAAATGACTGATTTGTGGTTCAATAAATGAGGAAGTGCTTGATTCTATATCCACTCTGGCTAATTCTGGCAGCTAGCTCTCTGCAACTCTCACATGGTCGCCCACTGAAGCTAAGCAGGGCTGCGCCCGGTCAATACCTGGATGGGAGACCACATGAGAAAGCTGGGTTGCTGCCGGAAGTGGTGTTAGTGAGGCCAGCAGGGGGCGCCCAACCTGTGGTCTGTGTGGGTCCTAATGCCCCAGTATAGTGAAGAGGACTCTAAACTGCTCAGTGAGTGCCGTCTTTCAGATGAGACGTTAAACCGAGGTCCTGACTCTCTGTGTTTGTTCAAAATCCCAGGATGTCCTTCGAAAAAGAGTAGGGCTTTAACCCCGTCATCCTGGCCAAATTTGCCCACTGGCCTCTGTCCATCATGGCCTCCTAACCATCCCCATATCATAATTGGCTTCATCACTCCTCGATTCATGTCTCCTTTCCACCAATTAGCTGGTGTGTGGTGTGCGGTCTGGTGCAATATGGCTGCAATTGCGTCATCCAGGTGGATGCTGCTCACTGGTGTTGGATGAGGAGATTCTCCCCAATGTTTTAAACACTTTGAGTGTCTAGAAAAGCGATATATAAACAAGTCTCCAAAATGTTGGCGTAACTGCGGATGTAATAAAGCAAACCATTATCATATATTTTGGGAATGTATGTATATTCAAGAATATTGGAAAGAAATACAGGAGGCTCTTGAACATATATTTGAAATAGATATACCTCTAGAAAGTAAGTTGCTATATTTTGGCTGTGTGGATCCAGATACAGTAACGGCAGACAATAAATACCTTATACGTGCTCTCATGGCAGCCAGCAAAAAAGCAATCACACGCAAATGGCTACAGCAAGAACGACCAACCCTAAGTAACTGGATAGATGCAACTATTGAGATCTACACAATGGAAAAAATCACTTTTGTCGTCAACTTAAAGAAGGATTTCTTTCTGGGAAAATGGAGGAAATGGGTTGAATATATTTTAGTTAGAAGACCTGACTTTGTTGCTATAAACGAATAGAAGATGTAGATTTGATAGATAAATGTACACTAATGAATATACATGTGTATGGTTATACATATTCATAGTGTATTGTGTGACATCCCTATGTGTATAATGAAGATGGACAGTTAAGGTCACTCTGGAAGGAATTATATGGACATGTGTTCTCACCCTGGATGTAAATAGTGCTTTTATTTTTATTTATTTATGTTTATTTTATATGTGTATGTATGTGTGTATGTGTATGTATGTAAAAAAATTTAAAATAAATGAAAAAAAAAAAGAAAAGCGCTATATAAATGTAAGGAATTATTATTATTATTATTATTATTATTATTATTATTAATTCATTCGAATTTTGATTTACTCAAAAGCACTGACTTGTTTAGGCCACACTTGCCCCTCTGTATTGTGGTAAAGTACTGTGATTTCAAAATATGTTCATTTTAAAAATGTAGCCCTATATACTGTACATTTCTGGAGATTTGGAATTATGTAGCCAGAAGTACGTATGGCTGCATTTCATCCTTAAAATAAATGCTACGGGTGGTATTATCATACCTACCAACATTTGTCTCTGAAAATCGTTCTGAAAATTTGGTGTCGGGGGTGAGGTGTCTGAATAACACAGCTGAGAACCGGGTAGGTAATTGTACTGTGCACCGGGTTTCGGGTGGCCGATGCGATCGGATACTATACCAAAGTCGGCGGCTCTGTGGTGTTACAGAATGTACCAAATAGCTGAGCAAGGGGGAGTGGGGGGTGTGAAATTACGGGAGTTTTCTGAGAGAAATAATAAAACGGCGGGGGTGGCGGGAGATGGGTCTGAAATACGGGAGACTCCCAGGAAAACCGGGAGTGTTGGCAGGTATGGGTATGCAGTTTCTTTTTGCGCTAGCAGCTGACTGCTTACCTCCGTTTGGACGGCTTTTCGACTTTTACCAGTTTGTCCAATGGCTTGCAGTATATGATGGCAGACATAAGATACAGAGGGGAGTTGACTGCGATGATGGGGTTTGAGTTTGGCGAAGAACGGTTCCAGAAAGCAGGTAAGACATAAACATAAGCCAAAAATAAAATAAACAAGTAAATAACAGGGTGAGAATGAAGTAAAATCTATAAACGTGGTAAAAATAAAGGGGCTTTTCTTTTTCTGGATTCTTTTCAAAACATTGTCAGTTGGGTATAGGGAAGTGGTGGGCACCGGTCAACCTGTGCTTTTCAAAACACTATCAGTTGGGGTTAGGAAAAGGGGTGGGTGAGGAGATCGGTTGGTTGGTCAGTCAGTCAGTTAGTAAATCGACAGCGTAAACAAAAGGGGCAAAAAAACGTAGCTCCTGGGATGTATTTGGCGCTCTCAAGAAATTTATATAGGGTTACGTTTTCAAAACGAACCTGGGTTGTGTGAATTTGAAATGTATTGCAGCAAAAATGATAGCTGTGTTTGCCAGACTTTTAAAGTTACAGTAAAGTTTTACAGTAAAGTCAACTTACGGTTATTCACCATCTATGTTAAGCAAACTTAAAACGTTTACCAGGTTAGAGTTTTTCCGATTGACAGTTGTTTTTACCATTAAACGTAAAAATTTTTAACCATGTTAACCAAATTTTTACTGTAAGATTTTACAATTTTTTTTTACCATTAAAATCACTGCCATTTTTATTAGCCAATAACATTTAAAATATTCAAAACAAACCTATGTTTTACTATGCTTTGCTAGCTAAAATCCATTGGTTGTCTTAGTAGTGTGTCACTAGCTGGTTTTCCATTACCCTGTGTTATTGTACACAACCCTGTCACCCTGCATCCCAAGACCAGTTACTCACTGAAGCTAAGCAGGGCTGAGCCTGGTCAGTACCTGGATGGTAGACCACATGGGAAAACTAGGTTGCTGTTGAAAGTGGTGTTAGAGAGGCCAGCAGGGGGCGCTCAACCTGCAGTCTGTGTGAATCCTAATGCCCCAGTAAAAGTGAAGGGGACACTATACTATCAGTGAGTGCCACCTTTTGTATGAGACGTTAAATCAAGGTCCTGACTCTCTGTGGTCATGATAAATCTCATGGCACTTCACATGGCCAAATTTCCCTCCATTGGCCCTTACCGAACATCCCAATCATCCCCATCCATTGAATTAGCTCTATCACTGTCTCTCCACTCCCCCTATAGCTGGTGTGTAGTGAGTGCACTGGCGCCATTGTCCTGTGGCTGCCGTCACATCATTCAAGAGGATGCTGCATACTGGTGGTGGTGTGGGGAGACCCTCCCCCCTCATGATTGTAAAGCGCTTTGGGATTAAAATAAGAATAATGGGAATAATGGAAGATGGAAACACTTTTGCAGAATAAACTGTAACATAGCGAACATTAAACCCAAGGGATTCCATTACGCTTGCTTTGTTTACTGTTGGTTACTAGGTTACCAATACTACAGTCAGTGGCTCTAACAACTTGATGGAAATGCACCTGATTCTCACTTGGGTTTTTTTTTTTTTGGCAAACTTTGGAAATATTCGATTCACGTTGGATGGAAATCTGGCTACTGTTGGGAGAGTGTTTACTCTAGCGCCACCTGTTTGTTGACGGAGTAACTGGATTCAAAGGGCGAAAGATTTAGAGAACTAGGGAGAACTTTGTAAATGCTATCAAATCTCTCATCTCCTCCACGACTTCATTCGTGCTGAGGCCAGCTCTTTAGTTTCCAGCATGGAGTACTCTGTTTCCCAGAATTCCCAAAGGAGAATGACCTGGGGCAAATCCACGCAAGCACTTTCAAGCGCTACTGATCTGTAAAAAGAGATCTACCTCTTTCCTGTCCAGTCCATTTGCCGAGTCAGGGATACCCTCCATTTGTCACCACTGAGATGTGTGTGTCTGGATGGCTGCACAGGCACTACAGAGATACAGAAACGGCTGGTGTACTTACTGTCTGGAGGAAGACAGATACAGTTGAAGCCAACATTATTATCCCTCCTGTGAATTTTTGTTTTCATTTTTCAAATATTTTGCAAACGATGTTTAACAGAGCAAGGACGTTTCAACATTAATTCCTATAATATTTATTTAATATTTAATATTATATTTTATATTTAATATTTTATTATTATTATTTTTTTATTTCAGCTAGAAAAAAAAGCAGTTTTTATTTTTTTTTAAATCGATTTTAAGGTCAGTATTATTAGCCCCCTTAAAGGGTCACGAAACACCAAAACACATTTTTTGAGCTGTTGACGGTCATATATGTGTCCCACGCTGCTATAAACACTATTAGGACACATTTATTGCACTAAAAAGTGAAAAAAAACCTTCCTCCAAGGACGTATTTGGCGCTCCTCCGAAATGTATATAGCAGTACGTTTTCAGAATGAGCCTGGGTTGGAGATATGGAGTAATTGGATAAAAGTGACTGGAGCAAAACTGTCGTTTAATGTGTCAAGTAGATGAAAGTGTGTGTTTTCTGCAGGTGGTTTGTCAAACCCACTCACCAGTGTGAGGAACAGCCAGAATTGCATAATGTTTTGGGGTTGTCGTGTTATGTGGTTTTGGGGGGAGATGGAGATGGGAGAGGGAATGGTAATTGTTGAAATGCTAATTGTTTAGTGTCAATGCCAGAATGTTGAACTAGCGACTTCTTCACAGGTATGACACTCAACAACATTATTTTTGCTGCTTGTTCAAACGACTTATTTAAAACGAACTAAAATAACACAATTCTAGATATTTTTGGGGGACAACTTAATTGTTTTATGTTCAATCCACTTAAATGTGTTAATCTATTTGTGTTGGGACAACATGAATAAATTGTGTGAACTCCAAGCCATCCATGTGCACTATTATCTTGTAGGCAAAAGCTTATCTCCACTTGAGTGCTCTCTGCAATACTGTGAGCTATAGAGAGAGATCTCGTGGTTGCTACTAGCAAGTACACAACTTGCTGAACCACTTTTATTCCCTAGTTTGAGCTGTTTTTCCTCCCCCTCTCTCAATGCAATGGAGAGTCAACATTTCTAAATCACCTGAGTCTCAAATACCTGATTACGCCGGAGCTGTTTTCGGGGTCTGCGCTGCCAACGGACCCTCCGGGGCCTTATAGCTCCCAGGGGTGTCAACACTGATCCATGTTTAATCCAACAACCTGCTGGCCTGATCTCAGGGGTCCAGAGACGCCCCAGACCGAGGCTTATTAG
>LR812533.1:5112521-5130021 GCA_903798195.1 Danio kyathit
GTTTTGTTCATTTTAATAAACTTTCACTAACATTTAACTAATGGAACTTTATTGTAAAGTGTGACCCACTTAAATTTTAAGTCATTACCAGCCCTGCTTAAAAAACATCAGTATACTGATGAAAGAAAAAGTCAAAGGTTTCCGGCTTATCATAAGCTAGTGTGTCATATTTGTGCAGTCTCGTATTTCTTTTACGGTCTGAATAGTAAATGGGAATTCAAATTCATTTTTATTTCTTGTACAATTTTCTGCTTGAATTGACAATATTAATGCATTTCCATTCAGTTCCTCTGATAATGGCCTTTCACAGAGCAGTTGTTGAATCCTCCATCATATTGTGCTATTCACCCTATTTTGCAATGTTTCCACAAGCAGTTGTTAGACTTCAGATTTATTTGCCTATAGGTAAACAACAAATGCCAGTAAACAGTTAAACTACATGTTACTAAACAAAAACATGTTCCAAAAAATCCAGTTTGCAACAACTAGCAGCATAACAAGCTGTTTTTTATGGCTAAAAATCAATGGAAGTGAATGAAACTAGAAGTCTGGACACATTTAAAGGTCCCATGGCATGAAAATCAGAATATAGTTAGAGCTGAGTAGTAAGGGTTAAGAACATGGAAATGGCATGCTGTGGACCACAAACACCATTGTTTCCTCATTCTCATGTAAATCCCGTGTGTACAATGAAGTGTAGAAGTGTAAAATGAAAATCAGGCCAATCAAAACCAATACCTACTCTGACGATCCACATGGGATCATTATTAGCCACAACTTTCCTAATAAGATTACAATAATTATATATTTTTTCCATTATTTTTAGTTTATATTTAAGCTTGTATTAAACTTACTATGTATACCAGACATTTATTTTGAAAAGGGGACCAGCTCTTGTGTAATGCAACCATTGTCAGAACAAAATATTCAGGAAAGACCGATTATAAATGTATCCAGCGCCACCCCGAAAAGACATGACCAGGCCCGGATTAAGAATTCAGAGGCCCCTGGGCACAATGTCTTGTAGGTCTCCCTACAAGGCCGCACCCCTATAGTTGAATTAAAAAATAAGATTAATATAATATTTTTTAAAAAGGTAATCTATAATATTTGCCCACATTTTTTAAATAAATGACATAGTACATATTTTTATAGTCAACAAAGATTTACCTGATTTTAAAAGCATTTAAAGCACACTTTAATAAAAATACTAATATAACTAGTGAAAATTAATAGATTTTAATATACTTGTTCAAGTTCACTGAAGCAGTACTAACATTTATATTTAAGGGTATTTTTAATGTATAACTTCTACAAACTTATAATGCATAATTTGGATATAACACCTCTCCAATTCAGTTCTATGAATCTGAGTCTTCCATAATACACACACTTAATAATGATTCCTACTGTCTCCCTCATGATGAAGAGTAGGCAAAAAGCACGTGATTATAAAGCTGAAAGTATCCGAAATCACACACACTGTACCAGTTCTCTCCTGTCTCTCTCCTCTTCAGGGCCTTTTTCTGTCTCTCTCTCTGTCTCTCTCTCTCCATGAGGTCGGAGAATATGGGTGAAGCAGGGCGACTAACATTGTAAATACAGATTAATTATATTAAGATGTCGCTTACATTTAACACCAGGTGGATAATAACTGTTTATAGAATATTTCTTATTATTATTATCCTTATTAAATACCTTGTGACTCATTTTATATATTTTATTTAAATTTTTAAACAAAAACATTTCCTTTCTATTGAAAATAAATGTATTTCCAATCTGATATGTAATAGGGGAAAAAAAAGAACGTGTTCATCAGACGCTGGATTCGAACCGGGTTCATGATAGATCGTCTCAAAACATGTATTCATGCGCTTTACGAGCTACGCCACTCCCACCTGCTGTCTATTGCGCTCTTTAGTTATGTTGTCTCTGTCGATCAAACGGCGCTGGCATTCAACCAGCTTATTACAGGTGCGCTATTTGCACTTAGCCTAAATAGACACTCCAAAATCAGCAGCCCCCCCCCCCCCCCATCCCCCCCCACCCAATGCGCACGGGCCCCGGCGCCTCTGCCCATAATGCCCATTGGTTAATCCGGCCCTGGACATGACATCTGTTTAATGGTATCTTTTGTAACTTTAATGTGTAAATTGTGAAATTTGCCATATATGTTTGCAATCAGGCATATGTGAACACATGTAGACTGCTGAATATAAGTGTTTAATGCACGTTTATGCACCGTGTACAGTGTTGCCAGATTGGGCGGTTTCCCGGTATTTTCCCGGTATTTGGGCGGTATTTTAAAGGTACGCCCGCCTGCCAGCGATCTCCCGTAACCCCCCCACCATTCGTGAAACTTGGAACCGTTCCCCCCACTTTTCGTGAAATATGGGAAGATCCAACCACCTCTCATACATTTTGGAGTGTCCAGCAAACCATCCACCCCCCCCCCCCCCTTTTTTTTTTTTTTTTTTCGTGAAATTTGGGAACGTCCAACCCCCCTAAACCCCCACCCCCCCATTTTTTTGTAAAATCGAGGTTGTTGGGCGGGTGTTTTTGCACTTCGGCGGGTTTTTGGGCTGGAAAAAGTCAGTTACATCTGGCAACACTGACCGTGTAATATCACTCAGCTCTTACTGTGATTTTTATGGAGTAAAATAACCTTCAAAAACGCATCTGTTTTCATTTCATTCAGTCACACTTTCTAGCTAAAATAATCTTTCTTCCACTTCAACTGTAAAGATTGTCATTTAAAAAGGAATCTGCGCAATTTGTTGTCAAATATGCTTTGACAACTGAAATATTTGTATTCTGAATGTGTGTATTTCAGAGTACATATCACTTTGTGTGTGTGCGCGCACTTCTGCATGCCATAGCAGAGCTCGTTAATGTTCAAGACTGATCCAAATATGGTCAAAACAAAACGTTTCATTCTAGAGGCAATTCCTTTGGTTATAAATGAGCACATAAAACCATTTCTGAAGATTTTTTGCATGTACCTAAGCCATGTACCTACTACGTAGATATCAGAGAACACTTTAATTTACTGAATCAATGCACTCACTATGTAATCTTGACTTAAATACCTGTGAGTTTAGTGTTTTTAGAAAAGTGTCTGATGCATATGTAGAGGAAAGAGTACAACATATTCAGGTCATGAATAAATATTACCATATTTACTATTCAATTTAATTCAATTCATCTTTATTTGTATAGCGCTTATACAATGTACATTGTGTCAAAGCTGCTTCACATGGAAGATTATAGTGAATTGAACAGTGTCAGTTCAGTTTTCAGAGATTAAGTTCAGTTCAGTTTAGCTCAGTTCAGTGTGGGTTAATAATCACTACTGAGAGTCCAAACACTGCAGAGCAAATCCATCGATGCGCAGCTCTACAGATCCCGAACCATGCAAGCCAGAGGCGACAGCGGCGAGGAAAAAACTTCACCAATTGGCGAAAGCGAAGATTTAAAAAACCTCGAGAGAAACCTGGCTCAGTTGGGCACGACCATTTCCCTTATGGCCAAACGTCTTGTGCAGAGCTGCAGTCTAGGCGCAGGAAGCTGGACCTCAGCGAAGACTCGTCTGTCCTTGGAGCATCACAGGAGTCAGTCATGTTCTCACTCCACGATGACCACCACAGCAGCTGCTCAGGATACGGCCTGGTCCAGAAAACCTTGGGATCATCTCGTCGCTGGTCGCTGTCAGTGGCACTGCATAGTCTGAGGGCCTCGAGATGAGTACCCCCAGGTGGAAATACAGAATAAGGAGAATAATTAGCGTAGCTGCTGTTCATACCACAAAAGCAAAATCATGTGTGGGGCACATCATGCGTCATACCGTTATGTACTGCACTGAGTGTATGCTTTGCTAAAAAGATAGGTCTTTAATCTAGTTTTGAAGAGCGAGAGTGTGTCTGAGCCTCGGACATTATCAGGGAGGCTATTCCAGAGTTTAGGGGCCATAAATGAGAAGGCTCGACCTCCTTTACTTGACTTTGCTATTCTAGGTACTACCAGAAGCCCTGAGTTTTGAGATCGTAAAGAGCGGGTTGGGTTGTAGCGAGACAGGAGGTTGGTTAGATAAACAGGAGCTAGGTTATTTAAAGCTTTTTAGGTAAGGAGTAATATTTTAAATTCAATACGAAACTTAACAGGCTTAACTTAACTTACTATGTTGCACTGTAATAAATAACACAAGAGCCTTCTTTCTCTTTATACAATAACAAAAATTACCTTTAAGTGACAAAAGCCGCTATACACATATGTGAAAAATAAGTATTTTAGGTATGAGAGAAAGGGTGAATTTTAGGTTTGCAGGTTTTGCAAGGCCTGTTGCTCTTCTCCCGTCAAGATTTAGTGACAAGTGAGTGACGTGCAGCTCATGACGGAGGCTATAAAGTCTGCTGTTTGTTCCCGCAGAGCAGATGTGTGTCATCTAGCAGTGCAGAGGGCGAAACATATCCTGACAGAAGACACACACTGAAAAGGAGCAACAACAGTGGAAGCTGGAAAGTAATAGCAATGAAAAAATAGGTAACAATAATTATCCAAAACCAGGAAAGACTGAAATTGGGTCACACTTCATTTCAAGTGCATTAGCAAATCATTAATTAAGAGTATTAGCTCAATAAACTACTAATTAGCTTCTTATTAGTAGTGAGTAAGGTATTATTTGCAACCCAGGCTCATTCTGAAAACGTAGTCCCGTGGACGTTTCTGGAGACCGCGACATACGTCCCGAGAGGTACGTATTTTTGCAGTTTTTCTTTTCGAGAATCCGCGAGAGGCCGCTGTGTGTGCTTTTGTTCCTATATCGAACATCTCTCGCGAGTGCCGTTCGCACCCGCGCTGTTCTCGCGTAAACCCACCAGAGGCCGCTGTCCACCTACCGTCTGTCTGTCTGTCTGACTGAATGATTGACTGGGCGACCGGCCAATCGACTAACCCACACTTCTTCTTCCCTAAACCCAACCAATTTTACTGGTTGACCCGCCCACCCACATACTTCCCTAAACCCAACCAACAGTTTACAAAAGCCGTCCAGAAAAAGAAAAGCCCCTCGTCTGATTTTTACCACGTTTTCGGATTTTACCACATTCTCAGCCTGTTGTTCACTCGTTCATTTAATTTTTTTTGGATTCTGTTTTTGTCTTACCTGATTTCTGGAACTGCTCTTCCCCGGACTCGAACCCGGTCGTCGTAGTCGTGGTCAACTCCTCTCTGCGTCTCAAGTCCGCCGACGTACACGACGAGCTCACGGGACAAACTGGTTGCGGCGGGAAAGGCCTCCACACGGAGGTGAGCGGTCAGCCGGTAAGCGTCAAAAGGAACGGCGTCATACCGCCCCGTAGCGTTCACTTAAAAAATGAAATGCAGCCATACGTACCTCCTGCTATATAATTTGCATTCTCCAGAAACGTCCACGGGACTACGTTTTCAGAATGAGCCTGGGCTGATTATTTGGGTTTAGGTTTGTACTTTGGGTAGGACGAATGATGTAAAATAAGGTAATACGTACGCCAGTATGAAATAGTAATCATGTAAATTGTAACTTAACATAAAGTGTTGCACTCAATTAATGTTAGATTAATTAATAATGTTTGCGCAGAAGGCGAAACATATCCTGACAGAAGACTCAGACTGAAAAGGGGAAACAATAGTGTAATCTAGAAAGTAAGAGTAAAGGAAAATAGGTAACAATAATTTAGCAAAATTACTAAAACCAAGAAAGATTAAAAAATTGGGTCACATTTTATTTTAAGTTACAATTCACACGATTAGTAAACCCTTAACTAAGACTATTAGCTCAATAAACTACCAATAAGCTCCTCATTAATAGTTAGTAAGGTATTATTTGGGTTTAGGTTTGGGCTTTGGGTAGGACTTTGGATGTAAAATAGGATCATACTTTATATGTGCCAATAAACAATTAATATCTTAATAATAAGCAGGTAATAAGCCAATAGTTTACAGTAGCATAAATTATGGCTTAAATTAAAGTGTTGCCTTAAATTGGTGTTAGATTAGTTAATAATGTTTGTGCAGAGAGCAAAACATATCCTGACAGAAGGTACAGACTGAAAAATGAGAAACAATATTGGAAGCTATAAAGTAAGAGAAAAAAAAAAAAAAGTAGCTAACAATAATCCATTCATCCAAAAACAAGAAAGACTGAAATTGGGTCACACTTTATTTTAAGTCCATTGGCAAATTAATAATTAAGACTATTAGCTCAATAAACTACTAATTAGCTTCGTATTAATAGTTAGTAAGGTATTATTTGGGTTTAGGTTTGGGCTTTGGGTAGGACGAATGATGTAAAATAAGATCATACTTAAGTACTAATAAAGAGTTAATATTTTAATAAGCAGGTAGTATGTACGCCAGTAAGAAATAGTAATCATGTAAATTGTAACTTAACATAAAGTGTTGCACTCAATTAATGTTAGATTAATTAATAATGTTTGCGCAGAAGGCGAAACTTATCCTGACAGAAGACTCCGACTGAAAAGGGGAAACAGTAGTGTCATTTGGGTTTAGGTTTGGGCTTTGGATAGGACGCGGGATGTAAAATAAGATCATACTTAATAAGTAATAAAGAGTTCATATCTTAATAACAAGCAGGTAATACGCTTTTAGTTAATAATAGCGTGAATTGGATCTCAAACCAAAATGTTGCCTTAAATTGATGTTAGATTAATAATGTTTGTGCAGAGAGCAAAACATATCCTGACAGAAGACACAGACTGAAAAAAGAGAAACGATAGTGAAAGCTAAAAAGTAAGAGAAATGGAAAAAAGTAACAATAATCTTCATCCAAAACCAAGAAAGATTGAAATTGGGTCACACTTTTTTTTAAGTCACAATTCTCGCTATTAGCAAACCATTAACTAAGACTATTAGCTCAATAAACTACTAATTAGCTGCTTATTAATAGTTAGTAAGGCTTTATTTGGGTTTAGGTTTGGGCTTTGGGTAGGACAAGGGATGTAACATAAGATCATACATAATAAGTCAGTTAATTGGTGATAACACTAAGACTAGTGTTATTTAACAGTTCATATTTTAGTAAGCTGGTAATAAGCCAGTAGTTAAAAGTGTGAATTATGACAACTAAAATGTTTCCCTAAATTGATTTTAGATTAAGCTCCGCCCACCACAGCTACTGTCAGTCAACCAGATGTCAACAAATGACTTTGATTGACAGCCAGAAAGCTGATAAAAAGCTGAAGCTGCTCCTCTCTCAGCAGTTTCGGCTGTTTCCTGAGCTGAGGGCTGTCACTGAGACAGGTGGGATTTTTCATGACACCTATTTCACTGACATCTGTCAGGCTGTCGGGACATTTTAGGCATGCTATTCCATGAAAACAGTCGCTTTAAGCTAGTTTATTTATCACTGAAATTCATAAATAGTGAAATGTCTGCCACGAGTATATCCTAATTTATATCACCCATCATCTGCGAAGTCACACGGATGCTAGAGCCAATGTTAAATTCCTTAACCTGATATTCTTAATCCCTAAATGACTGTTATTCTTGCCCTAAATGACTGATATTTCTGCCCTAAATGACTGCTAGCCCTGCCCTAAATGACTGATAGCCCCGCCCTAAATGACTGGAAGCCCACCCTAAATGACTGATAGCCCTGCCCTAAATCACTAAAAGCCTCGCCCTAAATGACTGATAGCCCCGCCCTAAATGACTGAAAGCCTTGCCCTAAATGACTGGTAGCCCAGCCCTAAATGACTGATAGCCCCGCCCTAAATGACTGATAGCCCTGCCCTAAATGACTGGTAGCCCAGCCCTAAATGACTGATAGCCCCGCCCTAAATGACTGATAGCCCCGCCCTAAATGACTGAAACCCTCGCCCTAAATAACTGATAGCTCCGCCCTAAGTGACTGATAGCCCCGCCCTAAATTACTGATAGCCCCGCCCTAAATGACTGATAGCCCTGCCCTAAATGACTGAAAGTCTTGCCCTAAATGACTGATAGCCCTGCCCTAAATCACTGAAAGCCTTGCCCTAAATGACTGATAGCCCCGCCCTAAATGACTGAAACTCTCGCCCTAAATGACTGATAGCTCCGCCCTAAGTGACTGATAGCCCCGCCCTAAATTACTGATAGCACCGCCCTAAATGACTGATAGCTCCGCCCTAAGTGACTGATAGCCCCGCCCTAAATTACTGATAGCACCGCCCTAAATGACTGATAGCCCCGCCTTAAATGACTGATGTTCACGCCCTATCGGCCTAATAGCCCTACCTTAAAGGACTAATAACATCAAACCATCAATACCATCAAAAAAAATTATTAGTCAAATATCTTTAATCAAGTTTTGATATATTTACAGTCGGAAATTTACAAAATATCTTCATGGAGCATGACCTTAACTTAATATTTTAATCATTTTTGCCATAAAAAAAAAATTATAATAATAATTGTGTCCCAAATAATAGCCAAAAATCTACCTGTGCAGCATAAAACCGGTTTAGCGGTGCAGGGTCACAAATTGTCAAACCTTTTCATTGGGTCTTTAATCTCCTTTAACATTCATATCGAATGCGTTCTCATGTAGTTATTGTCTGACCAACAGCTTATTCTTGGCTTGTTCGGTGATGCGTGTAATATATCATACTTAAAAGAAGGAATTGAGAAATATGAGGCCGGCCTATGCGATGCTTTCCAATAACGCTCCACGTCGAGGAAGTAAACGGTGTGAATTAGATTTATGGCGAAAGCAGAACGAGTTTAATTGAAGTGTAGAAGCAAAGGGAACATATAAAAGGGTCCGGAGTGTGTAATAAAGCTCAATAAACTCAACAGCATGCCCAGACCACTGCTGCGTGGAGATATTTTACTCCTCGGATCGCTCGCTGCACTTCCTGATCAGCTTTTCTGGAACTTAAAGTATGTGCATTAAGGCCCTTTTACACAGGACACTATCGCCTCACAGCAAGAAAGTCGCTGGTTTGAGTCCCGACTGGGTCAGTTGGCATTTCTGTGTGGAGTTTGCATGTTCTCCCCCTGTGTTGTGGGTTTCCTCAGGGTACTCCAGTTTCCCCCACATTCCAAAGACATGCGCTATAGGTGAATTGGATGTACTAAATTGGCCGTAGTGTGTGAATGAATGTGTATAGATGTTTTCCAGTACTGGGTTGCAGCTGGAAGGGCATCAGCTGTGTAAAACATATGCTGAATGAGTTGGCGGTTCATTCCGCTGTGGTGACCCCTGATGAATAAAGAGACTAAGCTAAAGGAAAAGGAATGAATAAAATGCAACGGCATGGTGGCTCAGTGGTTAGCACTGTCGCCTCACAGCAAGAAGGTCGCTGATTCGAGTCCCAGCTGGGCCAGTCAGCATTTCTGTGGAGTTTGCATGTTTTCCCTGTGTTGGTGCAGGCAGTGGCTGTGCAAGTTGAACTGGCGCTCTAGGCAAACAACGGTTATGCAGCCCTCATGGTTTTCATACCAGCCTTTCCAGGGAAAAGGGGCGGGGGTTGGGGGGTTGTCACGGACCAAAGTAAAGACCGGGGGGTGTTTGTTGCGAATGACAGTGAAGTGCGCGTGGTGTGTGGGGGATGTGTGGGTTGGCTTGGGGTTGGGAGGTCTCCGTGCCAGCAAGATGTCACCCTGGGCGATCGCCCACATTGCCCATGCTTAAATCTCTTGGGTTTCCTCTAGGTGCTCTGGTTTCCCCCATAGTCTAAACACATGTGGTACAGGTGAATTGAATAAATCGTAGTGTATGAGTGTGTGTAAATGTGAGTGTATGAGTGTTTCCCAGTACCAGGGTTGCAGCTGGATGGGCATCTGCTGTGTAAAAGATATGCTGGATAAGTTGGCGGTTCATTCCGCTGTGGTGACCCCTGATGAATAAAGAGACTAAGCTAAAGGAAAAGGAATGAATAAAATACAACAAGCCGGGCGGCATGGTGGCTCAGTGGTTAGCCTTACAGCAAGAAGGTTGCTGATTCGAGTCCCAGCTGGGCCAGTCAGCATTTCTATGGAGTTTGCATGTTCTCCCTGTGTTGGTGCAGGCAGTGGCTGCGCAAGTTGAACTGGCGCTCTAGGCAAACAACGGTTATGCAGCCCTCATGGTTTTCATACCAGCCTTTCCAGGGAAGGGGGGCGGGGGTTGGGGAGTTGTCGCGGACCAAAGTAAAGACCGGGGGGTGTTTGTTGCGAATGACAGTGAAGTGCGCGTGGTGTGTGGGGGATTTGTGGGTTGTCTTGGGGTTGGGAGGTCTCCATGCCAGCAAGATGTCACCCTGGGCGATCGCCCACATTGCCCATGCTTAAATCTCTTGGGTTTCCTCCAGGTGCTCTGGTTTCCCCCATAGTCTAAACACATGTGGTACAGGTGAATTGAATAAATCGTAGTGTATGAGTGTGTGTGAATGTGAGTGTATGAGTGTTTCCCAGTACCAGGGTTGCAGCTGGATGGGCATCAGCTGTGTAAAACATATGCTGAATAAGTTGGTGGTTCATTACGCTGTGGTGACCCCTGATGAATAAAGAGACCAAGCTAAAGGAAAAGGAATGAATAAAATGCAACGGCATGGTGGCTCAGTGGTTAGCACTGTCGCCTCACAGCAAGAAGGTCGCTGATTCGAGTCCCAGCTGGGCCAGTCAGCATTTCTGTGGAGTTTGCATGTTCTCCCTGTGTTGGTGCAGGCAGTGGCTGCACAAGTTGAACTGGCGCTCTAGGCAAACGACGGTTATACCGCCCTCATGGTTTTAATACCAGCCTTTCCAGGGAAGGGGGGCGGGGGTTGGGGGGTTGTCGTGGACCAAAGTAAAGACCAGTGGGTGTATGTTGCGGATGACAGTGAAGCGCGCGTGGTGTGTGGGGGATGTCTGGGTTGGCTTGGGGTTGGGAGGTCTCCATGCCAGCAAGATGTCACCCTGGGCGATCGCCCACATTGCCCATGCAGGTGCTCCGGTTTCCTCCATAGTCTAAACACATGCGGTACAGGTGAATTGAATAAACTAAATTGGTCGTAGTGTATGAGTGTGTGTAGATGTGAGTGTATGAGTGTTTCCCAGTACTGGGTTGCAGCTGGATGGGCATCTGCTGTGTAAAAGATATGCTGGATAAGTTGGCGGTTCCTTCTGCTGTGGCGACCCCTGATGATTAAAAGGACTAAGCCAAAGGAATGAATGAATGAACTTAATTGTTTTAAGTTGAATCCACTTCAATTTGAAAAACGAATAAGTTAACTCCTTCATGTTCTCCCAACACAAATCAGTTGTGTGGAACTCAGCATTTTTTGCAGCGTACATGAGGATCTGCTTTTTAAATACAGTAAAAAAACAAACGAGAGTACGAGGTGCCATGATGCTGCCAAAGACAGACCACAAGCATCCCCACAGCGAAAGACCAGATGGAGAATCTAAATCAGGTCGTGAGGTTATAAATACAGTGGAGAAAGTGCACAGAAGCAAAACACAATAATCACTGCTTCCGCCACACAAGTTTTTTTACCCCTCTGCTAAGTCTACTATGATTACTCTCCATGTCCATGTACAGTTGAAGTCAGAATTGTTAACCCTCCTGAATTATTAGCCCCCTTGTATATATTTTCCCCCCAATTTCTGTTTAACGAAGAGATGTTTTCAACACATTTCTAATCATAACAGTTTTAATAACTCATTTCTAATAACTGATTTATTTTATCTTTGCCATGATGACAGTAGATAATATTTGACTAGATATTTTTCAGGATACTAGTATTCAGCTTAAAGTGAGATTTAAAGGCTTAACTAGGTTAATTAGGGTAAAGTTAGGGTAATTAGGCAGATCATTGGCCGCGTTTCCACTATCGCGCCTAAAGCGAGCGTGCCAGGGCAAGCCAGGGCCAGTCGCGTTTCCACTGTCACTTCCGGGGCCTGATCAGGTCAAATCGGGGCTTCCTCCTGGCCAGCGGCTGGCCTTTTTTGGCCAGCATAATTCCTTAGGCCAAAGAGGGCCAGCTGGGGCTGCAGGGCGGAGTGGTAAGGCAAGGCAAGTTTATTTATATAGCACATTTCATACACAGTGGCAATTCAAAGTGCTTTACATAAACAGGAATAAAAAAGACAAGTATAAGAAAAATAAAAACAAATAATAAGAAACAGATAAAAATATGTTAAAACAGGTTGTAAAAGAATGAAAAAGAAGAGAAAAACATAATAGTGCGATCTGTCGGACGTAGCACAGTGCTCATTCAGTAAAGGCACAGCTAAACAGATGTGTTTTCAGTCTGGATTTAAATGTGCCTAATGTTGGAGCACATCTGATCATTTGAGGTTTGTATTCAGTGAGCATATCTTTAATGTATTGAGGTCCTAGACCATTTAGATATTTATAGACAAGTAATAATACTTTAAAATCTATTCTGAATGTAACTGGGAGCCAGTGTAGAGACCTGAGGACAGGTGTGATGTGCTCTGATTTCCTGGTTCTGGTCAGAATCCTGGCCGCAGCGTTCTGGATGAGCTGCAACTGTTTGACTGTCTTTTTGGGAAGGCCCGTGAGGAGGCCGTTACAGTAATCCACCCTGCTGCTGATAAAAGCATGAACAAGTTTCTCTAAGTCTTCACTGGAAACAAAGCATCTAATTCTTACAATGTTTTTGAGATGAAAGTATGCTGACTTACTAACTGCTTTGACATGACTATTGAAACTCAGATCTGACTCCAGAATCACACCAGGATTCTTGACCTTATTTTTTGTTGTTTGACCCTTAGTGCCAAGGTACGCATTCACCTTGAGAACCTCATCTCTGTTCCCAAATGCAATGACTTCAGTTTTCTCTTTGTTTAACTGAAGAAAGTTTCGGCACATCCAACTGTTCATTTCATCAATGCATTGGCAGAGGGTGTCAATAGGGCTGTAGTCATTAGGCAATAAGGCTAAGTAGATCTGAGTGTCATCAGCATAGCTGTGGTAGGAAATTTGGTTCTTTCTCATTATTTGGCTCAGAGGGAGCATATAAAGGTTGAACAGGAGAGGTGCCAGAATCAAGCCTTGTGGGACTCCACGTGTCATGGGTGTCCACCTTGACCTATGGTCACCTATACTGACATAGTAACCTCTCCCTTCAAGATAAGATCTGAACCATTTAAGGACCGTCCCAGACAGCCCAACCCAATTTTCCAGCCTATCCAGAAGTATGCTGTGATCGATAGTGTCAAATGCAGCACTGAGATCAAGCAATACCAGCACTGTTAGTTTACCTGAATCTGTATTTAGGCGGATATCGTTGATTATCTTTATTTGAGCGCTCTCTGTACTGTGATGTGCTCTGAAACCAAGAGAGGTGGAGTTTGCCCAAATCTGGTAAAGATGGCGTGCCGCCATTACACTAGTTTTCCAATCGCACACGAGTACATGCGCCAAACAAATAAATAAATAAGGGAAAGAAAAACATATAGCTGGTCAGTTTAAGATAGGCTATTCCATAAAACACCTTATAGGCTAGGGGTCTTTTTGCTTATGATCACCCTAATGTTTCCCTTTTAAATGTAAGGCTGTTGCATAAATTAATTTCAAGAGTTCGCACTTAGATATTGTTTGACAAATGTTAGCTGGTTTGGCATGCTGTCCCGGGAGAGAACCCTGAGCTCGGAGATAGTTGAGCATCGATAGAGCATATAAGGGGAGAACGAGATCAGGTGGTTCTCGAGAGCTCCACGTTATAAAGGGAGAAAAAAAAGGGGGGAGAAGGGGTGGATGGGGGGTTTCTTCGAAAATGAAGATAAGGGAGTGATTTTCCCTAGGCTACTTATAGTGAGCTTGAATTGATCTGATTGGCTAGCTAATGATTGTAGATGAGAGATCAGCTGCGGTCAATCATATCACGTGTTCCTCTCGAAATTTGTTTATGAAACTTCACAAAGTAGTTTTAATTTATAAGTGATATTTCTTTGCTGCGTCCTCCTTGATGTTTCAATAACGCATAATAATCTTTACACCATATTAAAGACACAGCAGCCAGTAAGGGTTGTCAAGAGTTTTTGTCAAGTTTAAGAGGTGTGTTTGTGCATGAAACAGGCGCGTTTAAATGCATCCGTTCTTTCTGTCTTTCTTTATTTTGGAGATAATACAAATATGAATACAACAGAAAGACATAAAACTTTACAAATGACGTGTCCACTTTTGTAGGCTCAACACAATAGTGTCATATCTGGATAAAATAGCCTAAGCCAGGGGTGTCCAAACTCGGTCCTGGAGGGCCGGTGTCCTGCATTTTTTAGTTCCAACTCCAATTAGACACACCTGAACCAGCTAATCAAGCTCTTTCTAGGTATACTAGAAACTTTCAAGGAGGTGTGTTAAAGGAAGTTGGAGCTAAACTATGCTGGACACCGGCCCTCCAGGACCGAGTTTGGACACCCCTGGCCTAAGCTATATTGAAATCATTAATAGAATTACAAATAGGGTCAGTTGGCGTTTCTGTGTGGAGTTTGCATGTTCTCCCTGCGTTCGCGTGGGTTTCCTCCGGGTGCTCCGGTTTCCCCCACAGTCCAAAGACATGCAGTACAGGTGAATTGGGTAAGCTAAATTGTCCGTAGTGTATGAGTGTGAATGTGTGTGTCTGGAAATTCCCAGAGATGGGTTGCGGCTGGAAGGGCATCCACTGCGTAAAATCGTGCTGGATAAGTTGGTGGTTCATTCCACTGTGGCGACCCCGCAAGGGACAAAGCCGACAAGAGAATGAATGAATGAATGAATGATTTACAAATATCGGATATAATTAAATCACATTAAATAAATAAACAAATAAAAAACAAACAAAAGCTATAACAATGTAGGTGTATACAATACAAATAAATTAAATCGTTTCAAGCCATTTCAAACTTTCAAGCCATTTGACAAAGGCCGATCTGAAAAAAAGATTTTAGATATTTTCTAAAAATAATAAATAACAAAGGAGTTTAGAAATATTATTTATAAAGTGTTTGGATTCGATTATATTAATCGTATCAAATCATTTTTTGGGTGAGCGAAACCAGAAACTAGGCTACCTTCTTTTCTGTCATCCAGTTCTGCAGCGCTGCTTTACAAACGGATTGGGACAAACTGCAAGTAAAAATGTGTTTTATGTCCTCAAACAAATGTTTTTATATGACGTGGTAAAATGTAAAAAAAGAAATTTTATGCATTAATAACGCACGCCAAATGAGAAGAAAAAAAACTTCAGCATTTCGCGATGTGTGTGTGTGTGCGTGTGTGTGTGTCTGTGTGTCTGTGCGGTCCTTTACTGACAGCCGCCTGTGTGGATCTTGTCGGAAAATATGGCGAAAAGTCCTACATGACGGGAATAGTTTGTCAGTAATGCCACTAATATCTGCATGAATGAAATGTTCGTGAGTTCAAGTGAAACTGCTCAACTGCAGTTAGAGTCAGGCATCCTGCTGATTTGATTCAGAAGGGCACTTCTTTCCCAGACGGCTCACCGGTCAGGTATACATCCGCGCTAAACTATCAAGGTGAAAGTCATCATAGCTTGCGTAGAAAAGACCCAGCTCTCACCCAACTTTGAGAATAGATTAACGGCGATATTTTTTTTATCGCGCGATAAGAGTCTCGCGTTAACGCAGCACGTTAACGCCGATAACGGCCCACCACTAATATATACATACACAGAGAGACTTTCACTTCACGCATAGTTTGTGAATGAACAGACTGACGTGTACTAATTGCAGACGTGGTTATTAGGCTATTTTTGCGCCTAGTTTACAGTAATCAATCACAGAACAGGAGAAAGTGCATTACTTTGATGTAGTAATTTTAATATAGCATAATAATAACGAAATCCAAAAATTATAGTACAATATTAAGTAGGTGTGTGACGAGACGCCTACTCCACGAGACGAGACACAAGATAGGGTTTCAAGACGAGACAAGATTTTTACACTATTTTAAAGAAATGATGAAACATATAAATGGAATAGTCTTCAAATATTTAGCTAATATATGAATGAAAAAAAGATTTTTATAAAAAAAAAGTAAATTTAAATCACAAAATCCAAAACATTTTAGGTGTTATTTTTTTTTTTTTACTTGTAATGAATTTACTTTCATTTTTTATCTATGCACTTTCCATAAATATTTCCATAATTTTATGTATGCAATAGTTTTATATTAGTTTATATTGAATTCTATGCAGTGAACATGCAAACACTGCAAAATATTTGTTTAAATGGAAAATATCAAACTCTACTGACAGGCTTTTGCCCTATAGAATTTCACAGTATTTACATTGCAGATCTTGATGGTCAATTCGGATTTTGTGACAGTATTCAATTGTTTGGATGACCTGCTTACATTTATCATCTTTTAAAGGTGACTCGTATCCGATTGTCAGCATTTACACTGCACACGGCAAAAGGTGCAATGACCGGTGGAAAAAAAGAGCGGGCGCTGACTGACAGCTGATAATAAAAGAGCGCTCTTTTCTCCATTCCTGTATTTAGTCTGTTGGCAGGGTTTCATTTTTTTATTTTCTTTTTTGGTAAGTTGTTTTCCTATAGTTTATGACAAAAACGCTCTCATTTGGCCATATTCTTTTAATCTAGGCATTTTTAAACCAGTAGGCATCTTAATGTAATATCCATGGCTTGATTTGTGCACGTGATGTATGGAACAGTATTGTTTTATATTGGTTACGTGGTGGATCTTGCGCTCTCCTTCTCTCTCGTGAACATGCAAAAAATACTTGTGCTAAATGAGGGTTTTTTAGTCCTTGTGTAGAATTTGTTCACTTAATCCATGAAAAGAAAACGTCCGCTTTTCCGTACAGCATAAATGTGTTTGGTAACGATGAAGGCGGGTGTGTTGAGTCTCCAGCAGTTCAGTATGTGTGTGCGCGCTTAGAGATGTGTGTAGGTGCCGAGAATATAGCGTCAAACAGCTGTGCGGACTGTTCTGTCGCAAAATGCGGCTGGAAGTCCTACACGATGATAATAGTTTGATTGCGGCGTGTACATATCTGTGCTGCACTTCAATAATGCGGCTTTCTGCACATCTAACTCCGGTGAGAAAAAAAAGCGGTTACGTCACACCCGCCCGCCCAACCGAGTGACATGTGCAGCACAGAGGCCAGCCTTACCAGGTGTATGCAAAGAACTTGACTTGCGGTTCAAATTCAATCCTGCTTCCAATCTTTAATGCTAAATTCACCCTCATGCTCCATCATGCTAACATCTCAACTCATAAGACAACATTTTACCTCGATGAGAAGTCGTGATTTAAGCTTAAGAGACCCTTAATATTAAGAGTTCATTTTAAGCTATCTCGCGGCCCACCTGCAGGATCGCTGAGGCCCACTAGTGGGCCGGTTGAGAATCCCTGCTGTAGACAATCGAAAACAAATATTGCTTAAGGGGGCTAATAATATTAACCTTAAAATGTTTTTTTAAAAATTCATTATTCTAGCTAAAACAAAACAAATGAGACTTTCTCCAGAAGAAAAAAAATTATAGGAAATACTGTGAAAAATTCCTT
>LR812533.1:5132521-5155021 GCA_903798195.1 Danio kyathit
GGCACACATACACACACACACACACACACACACACACACACACACACACACACACACACACACACACACACACACACACACACACACACACACACTGATTAGAAAAAGCTACTTGTCCTTCTACCATATTTTCGATATTCGGTATTTCTGGAAAGTCACACATGCTATACTTGCTAGACAACAGTAGCCGGGGCATAACAGGACATACACATTTCACTTGATGATTTAAACCTGCTACATTGATTAGACAGGGCTAATACTATAGATTTTTATACCGTATTTTAAAAATAACGTATTTTTGATATTCGGTATTTCTGAAAAATATATTTTTGAAAAAGTCACATATGCTATACTTGATAGACAACAATAACTGGGGCATGAAAGGACACACACGCACACACACAAACACACACTTTCACTTGATGAAATCTGCTAAGTTGATTAGAAAAGGCTATTTGTCCTTCTACCATATTTTTAATATTCGGTATTTCTGGAAAATATTTCTGGAAAATATTTCTGGAAAAGTCACGCATGGTATACTTGCTAGGCAACAATAACTGGGCCATGGCAGGACACATCCACACACGCTCCTACAATTTCACTTGATGAAACCTGCTACATTGATTAGAAAAGGCTACCTGTCTTTCTACCATATTTTTGATATTCGGTATTCGGAATATCTGAAAAGAGTGAGGCACAAGACCAATAGCGTGTGGCAAAATTGCATGGTTACAAAAAAACGTAACAAAAAGAATGCTGCCATGTAAACAGGCCCTAATGTACTCATGGTGAATTTCGCATAAATAATATACACAATATACACATTATCACATGACCAACCCACGTCAGTTGCGTCACTTCACTCCATACATTTTCTCTCCTGGCCTTTTGGGATAATAAAGAATTGGGCATTGGGTTCACACTTCAGAATCTCATTTCATCAATTGCCTAATCCCACAGTAGCATGCTCTACCACTACTAAGGGAGTATACTTTTAATTATTTAAATTGTGTACTCTTAATGTTATAGCATTTGTTCCTCATGTTATCGAAAATGCTACTGAATATCGATATTTTTCATAGTATAGTATCGAAGTTTTAAATTCCAGTATCGTGCCACAACACTAACCTGAATATAATACATAATAATGCATCTGTGGTCACAGTAGGTGGGTTTTACCGTAGAATGCAAGGTACTACATGCCTGCAGTGTGCTGGCCAGGCAAGTGGCAAAGTGGCATTGGGTTGGATGTCTTTCCATCTGTGCCTTATTTAAAGAACTTCAAGATGAAAACCAAGAAAAGAGCGGGTGGTCTCGTGAGTGGATCACAGCAGATGGTGGTTATGTGTAAGTCAGCGCCTGAGGGGTTTCTGCCGTATGCTGACAGAAAGGCTTTAAGACCCAGAGGACTGTCAAACACAGGACAATGGTACCCATTTAGTTTTAGTGTTCTGACACATGGGTTTATGCCAAAAAAAACCTGCCCCTACTATATATTTGACAGAGGTCATTACTAATATGTATTCAATATATTCAGATTTTTATACAAATAATAAATATGCCTCCATCCGTTTTCCTAGACACTTGCCACATGATGCTTGCGTCTGTAAATTTAGCAGTGGAAAAAAAAGAGAGACTCTATGAAAATTTGCAATTTACTGGATTTATTTAACTCATGGCAATTCGTAACATTTTGATTTGGTGGATAATTTGTATTTATTATTTATTTATTTATTTATTTATTTATTTATTTATTTATTTATTTATTTATTTATTTATTTATTTATTTATTTATTTATGTATTTATTTATTTATGTATTTATTTATTTATTTATTTATTTATTTATGTATGTATGTATTTATTTATTTATTTATGTATTTATTTATTTATTTATGCATTTATTTATTTATTTATTTATTTATTTATTTATTTATTTATTTGATTTCAATTGTACATTTTAGTATTTTTTAATCATCCCAAAATGATACGGGACAATGGCACCCATTTACTTTTAGTGTTTGGACACATGGGTTTATGCCAACAAAAAAAAAAAACTGCCCATACTATATATTTTCTGACAGAGGTTAAATTAATTAATAACTAAATTAATACAAAGGCTTACCATTTGTATTTTTTGTTGTACTGCATAGGTAAAGACTATATTCAGATTTTTATGCAAGTAATAAATATGCCTCCATCCGTTTTCCTAAATACTTGCTTCTGTAATTTTAGCTGTGGACAAAAGAGACTCAGAAAATTCACAACTTCTCTGGATTTACTGGATATATTCAACACCATCTCACAGCACTTCATAACATTTTGATTTTTAATTTGTATTAATTTGTACATATGGGCGACGCAGTGGCGTAGTAGGTAGTGCTGTCGCCTCACAGCAAGAAGGTCCCTGGTTCGAGCCTCGGCTGGGTCAGTTGGTGTTTCTGTGTGGAGTTTGCAGGTTCTCCCTGCGTTCGCGTGGGTTTTCGTCCGGGGGCTCCGGTTTCCCCAACAGTCCAAAGACATGCGCTATAGGTAAATTGGGTAGGCTAAATTGTCCGGAGTGTATGAGTGTGAATGAGTGTGTGTGAATGTTTCCCAGAGATGGGTTGCGGCTGGAAGGGCATCCGCTGCATAAAAACGTGCTGGATAAGTTGGCGGTTCATTCCGCTGTGGCGACCCCGGATTAATAAAGGGACTTAGCCGAAAATAAAATGAATGAATGAATGAATGAATTTGTACATATGATGATATATGCCTTTATTTGTCACAGCACTGTTACATGCTGCAAAATTGGACCCCTCCGACCATACACAAACATCATACATTTCAGGGGAAGACAGGTCAGTCGAGAGGTAGCATAGGAAAAAAAATAGGAAAAAGATACATTGGGGGAAAAAGTAAATACTGACGCAACTGATGTGGGTAGGGTAATATCATTTTACAATTTGCTCAGTCTCCAATGAGGGGCAGGGTTAGGCGTAGGGGTGGGTTCTCCAAAAAGAAGTTGTACGTTTTCACATAAATTAAGTTTGAATTTCAAGTATAAATTCAAAGTAAATGAATTTGTAGGTATTAGCAAATTTTCTGACAATATATATATATATATATATATATATATATATATATATATATATATATATATATATATATATAATGAGCAATATCACACTAGTAGCAGTGGGATATGGCTGTATATCGGCATGCGTTGTGCCTTAAGCCTGATTTATACTTCTGCGTCAAGCGCACGCGTATGCTACGGTGCAGCCTACGGGTGGACGCATAGCCCCTCGCCGTGGCCGTCGGCGACGTTGACGTGCACCTCTCAAAAAATGTAACGCGTACGTGTAGCGCAAGCTCTGTGATTGGTCGGCTTGGTATCGCTGACGAGTGTGGGCGGAGGTGAGAGCCGCGCGCTCGATGCAGCGAGTGTTTACAAGTGTGGAGTCCTGTGAAGGAGCTCCGGATGGAGACTGTTTTTTGGGTTTACCTTATGATTAAAGTTGTTGCACGTCCGCCGGTTCCCGGCTCAAAATGAGCGAATTTGAGCCACTTGTACATTAAGGAAGTGTTCAGAAAACACAAAACACCAGCGAAGAAACTCGACACAGAGGAACACCTACTGCCAGCTAGCGTTTCGGAAGTGTATTGCAGAGAAACAGAAACAGCGCAGAAGTATAAATGCACGGCTACACGCGAGGCTTGCGCGGTGGGTCACGCCGATCACTTGACGCAGAAAAAAACCAGGCTTTAGTGTCCCACCAGTGATGGTATACAGCCATATCACACTGCTATGAGTGTGATATTGTGTTTATACAACAGTTTGATGGCACAATCGTGTATTTAAAAAAGAAAATCAAACACAGAGAGTCTCAAAAACCCTTTTATATGAGAATCTACTTTCTTCCGCCATTCATTCCCATCTGCAGCTGACGTCAGAACAGCAGAAACCGTTGCCAGTTCACACACGTCACTTTAGAGCTAGTATTTGAATGATTCTCTAGCGTAATGTCTAAAGTGATGAAAAAACAGGTGATTTTGCTGACATTTTAAAATTTTAAGTCTGAACGACATGAAATGGCATCAGTCTACAGAGATTTCTCAGTATTTCTCTGTTGCAATTGGAAGATCACAAAAAGTAACCCTTTAAAAGTCAAAGCAAAGCAAACATTAGCAGCTTGCTATGATATAAAGCACTACAACATACAAAAGAGAGAGATCGACTTAGAAAGTCACTTACCTGTTTTATAATGATTTGAAGTTTTTCTCCTCTAATACCGAGTTCAGACTCTATGATTTTAGCCCTGATTTTGACTTGCCGACAGGTTTTGAGAAATCGCCGACAAATGCCTGAAATCACAGGCAAATCGGTGCTCGTTCACGCGAGTGACAATCACACAGTATGAACTATACATACTGCCCCCCACTGACTCTTTGCCCCCCTAATACACCCCCCAATCCCCTCATAACTTATACTCCTCATAATCATTGCACTATTTAAAAATTGCACATATTCATTGCACTACATTGCACTGATTCATTTATCTGAACTGTACTTACCCACTGCACATTTGTAATTATGTACACACCAACTGTACATATACATTTGTAATTGTTTATCTATCTGCACACTTCTGATTATTAATAGCAACATGTACATCTATCCATCTATTGTAAATCTCTGTTCATAGCTAATACAACCTGTATATAATGTTCATAGTACATCCATTTGTAAATATCACCATAGTTGTTCTATAACTGCACTTTATAACTTATACCTATATCCTGCACTTGCTGCTATTGCACTCCTGGTTAGACCTAAACTGCATTTCGTTTCCTTGTACTTGTACATGTGTAATGACAATAAAGTTTAATCTAATCTAATCTAATCTAATCTAATCTAGGCTGCGATATGAGAGAATCGCCGATGAGTCGCAGATGCCCGTGAGATATTTGACATGCTAAATATCTGGGTCTGTCGGTGATTCAAATCATGCCGTGTGAAATGAGTTTGACTGAAAATAACATCCGCGATCACCTACAGCCAATAAGAGAGCAGCATCCACTAGTGTGGGTATCTGCAGGCCAGCGGGAGGTTGAGGGAGAAGGTAAAAGCGCTCATTTTCAGTTTATTTGGACCCAAGAAATGGAGGAAAAACTAGTGTAAATTTGGCAGGAGCACTGTTTCTGTTTGACGTGTCATCTGAGCAATATAACAATCAGGTCGAAAAGCAAAAAAAAGTTGAGGAGAGACTGTTAGTTCTCTTCAAAATCCAGGTGAGCAACACAAGTTTCTAAAGCTAAAGCCTTCTGATTGCATTATGTAGTTAATAACGAAAAATATATTACGTGACCTTTTGTTGTTTCCATGTCATTTCTCGTGTTTGTTTGGTTGTGAGACGTAGTTTAGACAAAGTTGTCTGTGATTCTTCTATTATAAAGTCATGCAGTGTGAACTCTCCTGTCGCCGATCCATCCTACAGTGTAAACAAAGCACCGACAGAACGCTAACCCAGATAGTCATGCAGTGTGAAAACATCCATGACACGACTACTTTGAAAATCATGCAGTCTGAACTCGGCATAAGGGCTTATTATGTGGTCTCTGTCGCCATCTTGTGGCAGAACGTCAACCATCTTTGCTCTGATCAGTATGATGGATGCCGATGCGCTGTATCTCCGAAATTATAAATATTTAAAATAGGCATAAACTGCATAGCTGCAATCTAAACAACTACATGCTTACCTAAAAAAAAGCCTCAAAAGTACATTATGTTGTCCAACAGCTGCAATATTTGTCAAACTGTAGTAAGTTTATTGATCTGCTGTCTCTCTATGTGGGCGTAGTAATACAGAAGGGTGAAGAGGCTGTACGAGTGCTGTTATTGCAGAATAGCACACGACTATCAGCCAATCAGATTCGAGAACCAGACAGAACTTTTGTATAAATAAAATTAACGTTAATGATTGGAGGTTCTATTTTGACGTCTAATTTAAACTGTTTTGGGCAGATTTGAGTCCTTTATGCATTAATTTGTGTTTACTCGTATGTACAGTAACAAAGTCAACGAAGAACAAAATCTAGTGTGAACGCATCTAAATCCAATCCTTCAACATTATACCAAGGGAACATCAAAAAGAAACGATGTCAAAATGAAACGAATCTTCCCTGATAAAGCCATAGAGTCAGGGATCATAACTGGCCTAGACTGACCTTCAGAGCGGAAATTGCCACCATAATAAGTTCTCAATTGGTGGGTGCCGACTCTCACAGTAACCTGAAGAGGACGTGACATTTCAGTGTGACTCTCCTGATGAAATCTTGACAAAAGACACAGATAACATCTATTTTCTTCTACACAAGTGTCTTATTGAATCGACCAGTGGTGGGGGGGTTGTTTCTGAGTGCTGGCAGGAAAACACTGATAGCATCAGTTTAAAACTGAATTGAACGCCTTGGTTCAGCCAATCAAGTGAGACACATACGTTTAAAAAATGATTCATTGGATTTACTGAATTATTTTAAGGTAAGTGGTTGCAAGCAATTTATATGGGCTGAATTTTAACTAACAAAGTTGAACATTACTAAATTGAATCTGTTTAAATTCAGCCATCAATTGTTTGCAAACAAGTTACCTTAAAATATACGTAGTAAATTGAATGAATATTTTTTGTCAGTGTAAAATTCAGGCCCGTGGCCAGCCTAGGGAAAGGGGGGGGGGGGGGGGGTCTTTTTCTCTAAAGGTGCTTTCACACCTTATTTAGTTCAGTTGAATCGCACTAGAGTTCGTTTTCCCTCTTGGTGTGGTTCGTTTGGGCAGGTGTGAATGTACCAATAGTACTCGAGTGCGCACCAAAAGCGGACCAAAAAAGCGTACCGAGACCTTCTTGAAGAGGTGGTCTCGGTACACTTTCAAACGAACCCTGGAGCGGATCGTTTGTGGTGAGAATATGATCCGAACTAAAACAGACCCAACCACAAAAAGTACTGCGCGTTTTTGGACTAATCCAGCTGCCGTAGGGCGATGCGCTGTGCATTGTGAAATGTGGAGGAAAAATATTTGTTGACAGCGCTTTACTAACAGAAATAGGGAGGGGGAAAATCATTATCTGCTAAATCGTTGTTAATATTTCCAGAAGATGACCATGTCGCAGTTTAGCGAAATTAATTCACGCCTCCTCTTGAAGTGACGTACGATGCGCCTTCGCCGTTTACAATGCCGCTCTTAAAACATTGTTTTTCAGTCGCAGCCGCACTTCATTCTCGAACTCTATAGTTTGTCTAAAGTGATGTATACAAACTATATAGTATACTATGAGCAGGGATACAAACATCACTAGCTAGTATTTGAATGATTCTCTAGCGTAATGTCTAAAGTGATGACAAAACAGATGATTTTGCTCACATTTTAAGATTATAAGGCTGAACAACATGAAATGTCATCAGTCTACAGAGATTTCCCAGTATTTCTCTGTTCAGGAAATCACAGTAATTAACCCAGAAAAAGCCAGAGGAGGGGGGGGGGGGGACATTTGGTAACATTTCCGGAAGATGACCATGTAGCAGTTTAGCAAAATTAATTCACGCCTCCTCCTGAAGTGACGTGCGATGCGCCTTCGCCGTTTGCAATGCCACTCTTAAAACATTGTTTTAAAGAGGCGGGAACCGGCGGACGTGCAACAACTTTAATCATAAGGTAAACACAAAACAAAACTTTCCATCTGGAGCTCATTTACAGGACTCGACACTTGTAAACACTGGCTCCAACAGCTTCGCACGGCTCTTGGTCCCGCCAACACTCATCAGCGCTACCAAGCTAATCACAGTGCTTGCGCTACGCGTCATTTTGACGTGTAGTTACATTTTTCGAGAGGTGCGCGTCAGCATCGCCGATGGCCACAGCGAGGGCTATGCGTCCACGCGCAGGCTGCACCGGAGCATACGCGTGGACCTGATGCAGAAGTATAAATCAGCCTTTAAGGTCAATATTATAAGACCTGTTAAGCAATATTGTTTTTTTGATAGTCTCCAGAACAACCACTGTTATACAATTACTTGCCTAATTACCCTAATGAGCCTAGTTAAGCCTTTAAATGTCATTTAAACTGAATACAAGCATCTTGAAAAATATCTAGTCAAATATGTACCGTCATCATGGCAAAGATAAAAGAAATCAGTTATTAGGAATTAACTATTAAAATGATTATGTTTAGAAATGTGTTGAAAATAAATCTTTCTGTTAAACAGAAATTGGGGGGAAATATACAGGGGGGGCTAATAATTCAGGAGGGCTAATGATTCTGACTGAATATTAAGTTTTGAAAGTTTAAAAGCCTCGTAATAACCACTATCACTATCTCACTAGTAACACTCCAGGGTTTCCCGGCGAGTATTTCAACGAGTGTCCTATAAAGGTTAAAAATCTGATGCATGAATAAAAATGAGTTTTCTATTGTTTTATAAATTCCTTTCATTTTATATTTGGGATTTGCAACACGTGTGCTGTCAAACCGATGAAGCTGTTTTCTTTTTTTGATTTCACATTGAGCTCTGTCGGCCACTGGACAGTCTGGTTATTATACACTTCATCGTTTGAGAGTAAACACTGAGGTCAGCCATATTTCACCAGGGTCAGCTCACTGCAACATTTCTGGCCTCGTCGCTGCTTTGAAACGTTTGTCGTGGCAAAAAACGAGAGATGAAAACGTGTGGAGGGTTTGTCTTTGAGGGGGTTACTGTAAAGCGCGTGACCTTTGAATGGGACCCATAGGAGTGGAGTGCCATCTGTGCCCGCTGGGCGTCTCTAATCCCTCTGCCACCATCCGTAACAGTAATTGGTACCCACACACACACACACTGGCATCCTTCCCACATGTTTGATTACTCTTCTACATCCCTCTCTCTATCTTTTTATCTATCTTTCTCACTCCCTCATTTGGAAGACATTAGCAGGGTTTTGCATGGTTTTTCCTCAGGCTTCAGAGAAGCATATTGAATAGCAGAGAACACTCACAAAATGACTTCAGCTACCTCTTCAAACTGCTTATTTAAAATTATTTAAAATACGCTTTTGGTGGGACAACTTAATTGTTTTGTGTTCAATCCACTTAAACTGATTTTAGTTAACAGATAACTTAACCGATTGTCAGCTTGCTGGTGTAACGGACAAGATGCTGGATGGGATTTGGTGTCCCAAATGTGATGGGATATATATATATATATATCTGATTGCTTTCTAGTTCTTCAGTCCTTTGTTTTTGCATTGGCATCACACATCGCCTCTTATAAAGCCCTGCCAGCAGAAATCCTATTTTACAGCTAACTGCTCAACATAAGCCAACAGCAGCTCTAAATCTGGAGGAACCTAAAGCAGATGAGGAACAATTACTGTCAGATTTTTACACTGAAACCCAATTTAAACCACTTCTCTACTGCTAGTGCTTTTTTTTTTTTGTTGTGTTGTGACTATATTGTAATTTCAATCATAGATATGATACATGAAATAAATTCAATACTCAATGGGGTATATGCACAGCTAGTGATTCTTCCCCTACCGATAAACCTTCGGAGAAAGATTAATGTGACTCTTTTCAACTTCATAAGGTTTCTTTTACAGCATAAACGTTACATACAATCAATTAAATAGACTTAAGCATTCGTTAAGTTGTTCAAGCGTCAAACGAGATGTAAACGCAAGCATCGTCAGGAGCGCAGAAACTCCATTGAAAATACTGGGGCAAAATACATTTTCATATTTTAATAACATGGCACGGAACAATGTACTTTAATTCGGAGCTACTTCTTCATTCTGAGACCCGTGTTATATCGTATATCATTCAGGCAGATTTTTAACGAAAACAGACCTTAAAGTGGAAGTGAAGCAGTAAGTCAAGTTTACATGATTTTATCAATTGATTTTCGCTTTAATGAAAATATATATTACAAACTCGATGTATGTAACCATTTTGAAGAAAAGAGCATGTTTTGCTATTGCTTTTAGCGCAAGGTCGCCGGCATCATGGAATATCGCTGTGTCTGACATCTAACGTTTTGCTACTGCTTTTAGCGCAAGGCCGCTGCCATCACGGAATATCGCTGTGTCTGACGGGTTTGGTTCCGTTCCCTCAGCTGAACAGATACAGTTGAAGTAATGGACTGAACACAGATACTGCAAAGCCTTATTTAACCTAGTGCGTGAAGTTGTGGACGTGGAGCTGGTGCAAATGAAAATTGTGTCTAACATATATTAAAAATATCTATACTTCTTCATTTTTCTTTTTTTTTACCTTTTTGTTTGATGCGCTTTGGTCCACTCTCTCAATCCGACGTTCAAACTAAGGATGCAATGATTTAAAATGATGCATGACTTCATGCTTTACTAAGTCACGTCTTTGTGGATTATGTCAAGACATATTCCGTTTTCAAGTCGATAAACTCGTTCTCCCAACATGTATTCAGACGTAAAAAACTGCCATGTGAAAAACCGTGCCGATCTTAGTTTGGTTTGAACTCGAAAAGAGGTGCGCGGCTGTAGTAGTAAAAAGTTAAAGTACAGTGGGTACTTTCCATACCAGACCTTGTTGAAACCATGATTGAATCCCAGACAGTCCGTCAGGCAGTGTAATACAGAGAGTAGACCAAATTGCATCAAATGATCGAAAAATTGAAGAAAAAGAAAAGAAAAATAGAATAATTTTTTCTCTTTCTATGCCTCAGCGTGCCCTGTCAGATTTGAAATTTAACAGTTGATGACGTGCGCTCTGAACGTTCTAATCATGTGAACGTGTGATCGTACACTTCAGGGACCAGCCAAACCTGATCACACCGGTGTGATTGTATGCTTCAGGGAGCAGCCAAAGCTGATCACACCAATGTGATCCTATGCTTCAGGGACCAGCTAAAGCTGATCGCACCGGTGTGATTGTACACTTCAGAGACCAGCCAAGGGTGATCACACCGGTGTGATTGTATGCGTGAAAGGATTAAAATGAGTTATAACATCACAGTTTTTTTTTTTTTTGGGGGGGGGGGGGGGGGGGGGCTTAATTGTTTTAAGTTCAATTCCCTTAAATTTGTAAACAAGTGTTAAAAAAAGTAAGAAAACAAATAAGTTGTCCCAAAAAAAACTGAAGAATTGCAAAAAAAAAATTCATCAAAACAGCAAAAGTCATTTTTAATGACTAATCAAGGAACAAAATGCAATAATCCAGAATGCCAATCTGAGAGTGATTGTGGATATAGCCACGCCTCCATTTTCAATTGCGTTTTGATCCATCTACACTAAACAGAACAAGCTGTGATTCCAAACTAAAACAGTGCCTTCGTCATTTTTAAAGTGCTCCGTTTTCGCAGGTCGAAGATACCGGAGTACTGGAGTTACAAAACTTGTGCATTTTAAAGGGAAGCTATTATGCAAAAATCACTTTTATAAGGGGTTTAAACACAGTTGAGAGGCAGCAGTATGTGAAGGTAGCCAGCCCCTAATGGTGAAAATTAATTTGATCTTTTAATCACACTTGATAAAAACAGTCCGCAGAAACACTTTGATTGACATTCTCCCTGGGGAATAGCGGGCATTTTAAAAGTGGGGGGTCAGCTGAATGAGATCCAAAAGTTTACGTTCATATAATTATTAATCACCTGTTTCCAAATGGTCTGTCTCTAAAAGTGAGGGGGACGTATCCCCCGTCCCCCCTGCTTGCTACGCCCCTGCATTCTCTCCTTGTCTGTGTCATCAGAGGGGGAAAGGCCTGCCCATTAGTGACATTCTCTCCCCCATTAGCATGAACACCTCTGAGTGAGAAGCAAGTGTGTGTCACTTTAATGTTAACCTACTGACAAAAAGTCAACCAGGTAAACTCAATTGTTTTATGATCAATCCACTTCAGTTTGGAAAAACTAATAAGTTAACTTAATTCCTTCATGTTGTCCCAACACAAATTGATTGTGTGGAAGCCAGCATTTTTTTTTACAGTGTATTTTCTGTCACATCTCTATAAGCACTTTAGTATGCGTTGATTTGAAGCTCTTGGCACTGGCTTCTGTGTGTTTATTCCAGGCGTGTGTTTCTTTCCATGCTTTGTCCTACTTTCTGCACTTGATTTTCTGAGGCTGAAGCTGCTCTCTTGCTCTTGGCTGGAGAAGAGTTTCACCGTGATCAAAGCTCCTTCCTGATGGAGAAAACAAAAAAAAAAGATTACAGTCAGCTCTCAGGAGAGACGCTTTCTGCTTTCTGCTTCTCAGAAAATTGAGCTTTAGCCTTTTAAAACAAGCTGCTTAAAAATCAATAATGGTTAAGGTGCTCTTGATAAAGAAAGGCATGCTTGGGTGTCTGTGATAGTTTCCATCATCTGACCTCATCTGACCTCACTTCAGTCCACCTTTGATGCTTTCATCTCCTGAATAGATTAATCTGGGTCAGAAGGGCTAGACAGCATTATGTGATTGAGGGGAATTTTCTGGAGGACTGAGATTACAGCATATACTGTTATTTTTATTTTTACCTTTATTGTTATTTTTACAGTTTATCAGTAAGATGTAAATAATTAAACAGTTCAGTTGATTAATTTAAATAAAAAATGTTGATGCATTAAAAAACATAATTGTACTGTTTTAAAAAAACTTACTCTGCCCACATGACAAGCAGAGAAATAATCTCACTACAGTTTGACAAACATTGCAGCTGTTAGACAACATCATGTACTTTTGAGGCTTTTTTAGTTGAAAATGTAGTTGTTTAGAGTGCAACTGAGCAGTTTATAGTGTTAGTGCCTATTTTAAATATGTATAATTTGGCATCGGTGGCCATCAGCCTGTCATATTGAGCAGAGCAAAAGAAATTAGCGGTTGATGTTCCGACACAAGATGGCGAAAGAGACCGCATAATAAGTCCTTAAGGGGAGAAAAACTCTGCATAAATTTCAAACTGCACCTGATTAAATCATTATAAAACAGGTAAGTGACATTCTTAGTCGATCTCTCTCTTTTGTATTTTGTAGTGCTGTATTTATACCATAGTAATCTGCTAGTGTTTGCTTTAGCTTTTTCGGGAATAATTATTGTGATCTCTCGATTGCAACGGAGAAATACTGGGAGATATCTCTGTAGACTGATGACATTTCATGCCATTCAGCCTTAAAATCTTAAAATGTGAGCAAAATCACCTGTTTTGTCATCACTTTAAATGATTATGCCATCGAACTGTTTTATAGATGCAATATCACACTCATAGCAGTGCTGATGGGGCACTAAGGTACTCGGCCTGCGCCCTTAAGCCAACGCACGCCTCCCACCAGTGCTGATATACAGCCATATCGCACTGCTACTCATGTGATTATATAAGAAATTATAAGCTAAAAGCTAATATAAATAAATAAGTAAAAGATGCATATGATGTAAAAAAGTGATAACTTGCTTTACTTAAAATGTGAGTAAACCCATTTTTTTAAAAAGCATTAGGCTGATTTTATTTATTTATTTATTTTAAGTTGAGTAAACCCATTGTAACTTTAAGAAAGATTAAATTGACTTAATTTTATAATTCTGCACAGAGTTCATTTACTTAATTATGTAAAGGGAACAACTTAACTCATTTCAACTAAGCGCTTTATATATATATATATATATATATATATATATATATATATATTATATATATATATATATATATATATATATATATATATATATATATATATATATATATATATAGTTGAAGTCAGAACTATTAGCCCCCCTTTGAATTTCTTTTTCTTTTTTTTAATATTTACCAAATTATTTTTTAACAGAGCAAGGAAATGTTTACAGTTTGTCTGATAATATTTTTTTCTTCTGGAGAAAGTCTTACTTGTTTTATTTCGGCTGCAATAAAAGCAGTTTTTAATTTTTTTAAAAACATTTTAGGGTCAAAATCATTAGCCCCTTTAAGCTATATTTGTTTTTGAAGGTCTACAGAACAAACCATCGTTATACAATAACTTGCCTAATTACCCTAACCTGCCTAGTTAACCTAATTAACCTAGTTAAGCCTTTAAATGTCACTTTAAGCTGTATAGAAGTGTCTTGAAAAATATCTAGTCAAATATTATTTATTGTCATCATGTCAAAGATAATTAGAAATGAGTTATTAAAACTATTATATATATTATATATACATACAGTTGAAGTCAGAATTATTAGCCTTGCTGAATTATTAGCCCCCTTGTATGTATATATATATATATATATATATATATATATATATATATATATATAATATATACACACACACACACACACACACACACACACACACACACACACACACACACACACACACACACACACACACACACACACATATGAGCAATATCACACAAGTAGCAGTGATGATATACAGTCGTATCGCACTGCTATGAGTATGATGTTGCGTTTATACAACAGTTCAGCGACATAATCGTGTGTATAAAAAGAAAATCAAACACGGAGAGTCTCAAAATCCATTTGTATGAGGAACTACTTTCTTCCGCCATTCATTCACATCTGCAGCTGACGTCAGAACAGCAGAAACTGTTGCTACTTCACTAAAGTCACTTTAGAGCTAGTATTTGAATGATTCTCTAGCGTAATGTCTAAAGTGATGACAAAACAGCTGATTTAGCTCACATTTTAAGATTATAAGGCTGAACGGCATGAAATGCCATCAGTCTAGAGATATCTCCCAGTATTTCTCTGTTGCAATCGGGAGATCACAATAAATAACCTCAAAAAAGCTAAAGCAAAGCAAACAATACCAGATTACTATGATATAAGTGCAGCACTGCAACATACTAAAGAGAGAGATCGACTTAGAATGTCACCTACCTGTTTTATAATGATTTAATCAGCTGTAGTTTGAAATTTACCAAGTTTTTTCTCCTCTAAGGGCTTATTGTGTGCTTTCTGTTGCCATCTTGTGGTGAAACGTCAACCATCTTTGCTCTGCTTAATGATAGGCTGATGGCTGCCGACGTGCTGAATCTGCAAAGTTATAAATATTTTAAAATAGGCACTATCCTTATAAGTAAACTGCATAGTTGCTATCTAAACAACTACATTTGCGCCTAAAAGCCTCAAAAGTACATTATGTTGTCCATCAGCTGCAATATTTGTCAATATGTAGTGAGTTGTTTAGTCCCTCTTTAGTCCTAGTGTGGGCAGAGTAGTACACAAGGGGGAAGAGGCTGTACGAGTGCTGAAATTGCTTTAATATCTCACGGCTATCAGCCAATCAGATTCGAGAACCAGACAGAAATGTTGTATAAATATATTTATAATTCTAAATTCTGATTAAATCTGTTGAATTCGATGAACACATGACGTTACTCTCATTTCGATTCAATGCCATCAAAATAATCAATCTGAACAGAAAGAACATGTATGCATGAATTCGGAGGCACATAATACATCACACCACAAACTTCATCAGTGCACAATTATCAGTGCATGAATTACAGACTCACTCAGAATGCAGATTTGAAGCATCTGTTATTATTCCATCACGTACTGTATGTGGGCAGAGACAAATAATAAAGAGCAGGCTTTCTGCAGTCTAACAAACCAGCGGAATTTACCCACTTCACTCCAACTGCATAATGTTACACCGTTTCTCCAGCCCACATCATATAGCTGTTATTTATACACAGCTGGTAACATTAACATTCAAGCATCTGACAGTCAAAAGTAATGCATACTGGATCTTTTGCTTGAAACTTAATGTATGGCTTTGTGTTGCGAACACTATTCTGTTTGAGCTATGGTATACAGACTAGTCAGTTCTGAAAAATGCTGTGTTACACATATATTGTATATACAGTATTGTCCTTGACACTCATGGTCAGGTCAGGTGCATACAGTGTTGTAAAGTGTATAAGCAAGCTTGATTTATTGTTTGAGGAATGATGGGATTGGCCGGTTTCATTAAGTGTGGAGTGATTCACTGTGAGTAGCAGAGAGCAGCCTGGATTCACGACATAATTTATGAATCATTAGAGTGAACGTCAGGTTTCTGAACAACGAGTCTCGCTGCCAACACTTCCCACTCTGCTGCTTTTTCATTTGCAGTGTATTTTTTTCTATGACACGGATCCCGTCTATTATTTTTACGACTTACATGGAGAAGTCAGGAAATGTAATGATTGGTATCAAGTAGGTTCCCTTGGGACGAGCTCACGTTGAATACAACAACTCCCGATTCATGTTGTTTTGAGCCAGGTTTCTTTGATTATTTCATGCTCGCAGTGTTAAAATAGGAAGAATTGGAATTCATGAACAATGGGCTGGTAGCAAAGTTATTTAGCCATACCATTAAATGTTGAGTTTATGAGTACCGAGTATATGCGTATTCAGTACATGGATTTTGAGTACTGATTAATGAGTACTTGGTAGTGAGTATTTAGTATGAGTATATGAGTATTGACTAATAAGTATTTGGAAATAAGTATTGGGTACATGAGTATATGAGTATTCACTATGGGTATACAAGTATTGACTAATGAGCATTCAGTAAAAATGATTGTGTATGCTACTATTTGGTAACGAGTATTGAGTACACAAGTATATGAGTATTTAGTATATGAGTATATTGACTAATAAGTATTCGGAAATAAGTATTGGTACATGAGTATATGTGTATTCAGTATGAGTATATGAGCATTTGGTTAGGAATATTACATATGTGACTATTTGGTAATGAGTATTGAGTACATGAGTATATGAGTATTTAGTATGAGGATATGAGCATTGACTAATGCATATTTGGTTATAAATATTGAGTACACAAGTATATGAATATTGACTAATAAGTATTTGGTAATGAGTATTGAGTACATGAGTATCTAGTATGAGTAAATGAGAACTGACTAATCAGTATTGTATTGAGTACATAAGTATATGTATATTTAGTATGGGTATATGAGTATGTGAGCATTGACTAATGAATATTTGGTAACGAGTATCGAGTATGTGACTATTTAATATTAGTATATGATTATTTGGTAATGAGTACATTGACAAATGAGTATTTGGTAATGAGTGTTGAGTGCATGTGTATACGAGTATTGATTAATGCTTATTTGGTAATGAGTATTGGGTACATGAGTATTTAGTATGAGTATACGAGTTTTGACTATTGAATATTTGGTAATGAGTATTGAGTATGTTACTGTTTATTATTAGTATAGGATTATTTAGTAATGATTATTTGGTAATGAGTACATGAGTATCTGAGTATTGACTAATGAGTATTTGGTGATTATTATTGAGTGCATGAGTATATAAATATAGACTAATGAGTATTTAGTATATGAGTATTTAGTATATGAGTATCTAGTATGAGTATCTGAGTGCTGATAAATGCTTATTTGGTAATGAGTATTGAGTACATGAGTATTTAGTATGAGTATACGAGTTTTGACTAATGAATATTTAGTAATGAGTATCGAGTATGTTACTGTTTAATATTATTTATGATTATTTAGTAATGATTAATTGGTAATGAGTACATGAGTATCTGAGTATTGACTAATGAGTATTTGGTGATAAGTATTGAGTGCATGAGCACCTAGAATCAGTATATGAGTATTGACTAATGAGTATTTGGTTATGAGTATTGAATACATGAGTACCTAGAATCAGTATATGAGTATTGACTAATAAATATTTGGTAATGAGTAGGCCCACACGGAATCTGCACATGCAGAATTCCGCAGATTTTCCGCAGATTTCCGCAGATTTTTAGCCCATCATTATTCTGTTTATTTACTTGAGTAAATGTGTGTAAATCTGAATTTATTCAGTTTTTAAATTACACATATTTCACATATTAAGGTTTTAGTTATGAGACTCCCAAAATAATTCAGCAGAAATCCGCATATTTTTACCAAAATTCTCCGCAGAAATTGCAAAAAACGTCCGCAGATTCCGTCTGGCCCTAGTAATGAGTATTGCATATATGAGTATCTACAATGAGTATTGACTTATAAGTATTTAGTAATGAGTATTTAGTTTATGAGTATCTAGTATGAGTATCTGACTACTGGTTTATGTGTATTTGGTCATGAGTATTGAGTACATGAGTAATTAGTATGACATTTGACAATGAATATTTGGTAATGAGTATTGAGTATGTGACTAATATTAGTGTAGGATTATTTAGTAATGATTATTTGGTTATGAGTACATGAGTATCTGAGTATCGACTAATGAGTATTTGGTGATGAGTATTGAATAGATGAGTATGAGTGTCTACTATGAGTGTTTACTAATCAGTATTTGATAATGAGTATTGAGTGCATGAGTACATGAGTAACTTGTATGAGTGTATAAGAATTGACTAATGAGTATTTGGTGATAAGTATTGAGTACATGAGTATTTAGTATGAATATATGAATATTTAATATGATTTTATGGATATTGACTTATGGGTAGGCCCACACGGAATCTGCGCGCGCAGATTTCCGCAGATTTTCCGCAGAATTCCGCAGATTTCCGGAGATTTTAGCCCATCATTAATTCTGTTTATTTACTTGAGTAAATGTGTGTAAATCTGAATTTATTCAGTTTTTAAATTACACATATTTCACATATTAAGGTTTTAGTTATGAGACTCCCAAAACAATTCCGCAGAAATCCGCAGATTTTTACCAAAATTCTCCGCAGAAATTGCAAAAAACGTCTGCAGATTCCGTCTGGCCCTACTTATGGGTAATAGGTATTTGTTAAAGAGCATTGAGTACATGAGTATATGAGTATTTAGTATGAATATATGAGTATTGATTAATGACTAATGGGTATTTGTTAAAGAGCATGAGCATTGTGTATTTGAGTAATTGTAATGAGTTTGTAGAATGAGTATTAACTAATATATAATGGATATTTGGTAATGAGTATTGAGTATATCAGTATTGAGTAACTGGCATTTCATAATGAGTATTGAGTACATGTGTTTTTAGTGTGAGTATATGAGTACTGATTAATGAGTATTTGATAATGAGTATTGAGTACTGGTATTTAGTATGAGTATATGCTCTATGGTAATGAGCATAGCGAACATGAGTATTGACTAATGAGTATTGAGTATTTGTTAAAGACAATTGAGTACATGAGTATATGAGAATTTAGAGTGAGTATATGAGTATTAACTGAGTAACATGTATTTGTTTATGAGTACTGAGTACATGAGTATATCAGTGCTGAGTGTTTAAATAGTAATGCATTTCAAACAGCTGATCACAACTGCATCTGTTGCATATTTTTGTCTTATATATGCATTTTCCAGTTTTGATTCATATTATTTTTTTCAGGAGTTATTCGCTTACCATGCAAACCATAGGCTATAGCTGTTTAACCACTGTTCCATTTTGTTTTACAGCAAGGCATAAATCAACAGATGTAGTTTTGCGCATCCCCGCTGTGAAAAAAGATGTAAATATGGATCACATTTAATATAATGCACTTCCAAAGTAGAGAGTAGTGGTAAAAAAAAAATGCTGAACACTGACTCTTCTGTTCGTCAAGGATCATAAGATCGTTTATGGGGCTGGAGGACACACTGACATTGAGCTTTAGAGGACAGCGGTGCATGTGTGTGTGTGTGTGTGTGTGTGTGTGGGAGATTAAGAGACTGGGGTGTTTCTCATTGTTCATGTTCATTTGAAAGGGGGCCGGTCTTGGTAGGTCCTGGTGGGGTTGCATATTCCCACAGATGTGTGTGTGTGTGTGTGAGCTCATAAATGCATGGAATACTAATGAGCAGTCTGGGACAGAGGGGGTTGTGCGTCGACACACAGACACAGATTTTTTTTTGCCTCTTACATACTTAAGATGTTTGATTCCCAGACAAAAGTGACAATTGCGGGAACACGGTTTTGGGCAAAAGTTTATACACCCCCCAAAGAATCTGCACAATATTAACAATTATACATGTAATGTTTTTGTCTATCAGATAAAATGTCACACTGTGTCAAAAATCATCAATGCAGTATTTATTGTTATTATAATTTACTGAAAATATGGGCAGAATTTGAAAGATAGGGAGTATGTACACTGGCCATTTTATTAGGTACACCTTACTAGTACCGAGTTGGACCCCCTTTTGCCTTCAGAACTGCCTTAAACCTTTGTGGCATAGATTCAACAAGGTACTAGAAATAAAGGTGCTCTATTGGATTGAGATCTGGTGACTGTGGAAGCCATTTGAGTACAGTGAACTCATTGTCATGTTCAAGAAACCAGAGTTACTGTTGTCAAGAAAGTCAGAGTTATTAGCCCCCGTTTATTTTTTCCCCCAATTTCTGTTTAACGGAGAGAAGATTTTTTTCAACACATTTCTAAACATAATAGTTTTAATAACTCATTTCTAATAACTGATTTATTTTATCTTTGCCATGATGACAGTAAATAATATTTGACTAGATATTTTACAAGACACTTCTATACAGCTTAAAGTGACATTTAAAGGCTTAACTAGGTTAATTAGGGTAACTAGGCAGGTTAGGGTAATTAGGCAAGTTATTGTAAAATGATGGTTTGTTCTGTAAAAAATTGTTTAAAGGGGCTAAAAATATTGACCTGAAAATGGTTATAAAAAAATTCAAATCTGCTTTTATTCTAGCCTAAATAAAACAAATAAGACTTTCTCCAGAAGAAAAAATATTATCAGACATACTGTGAAAATTTCCTTGCTCTGTTAAACATCATTTGGGAAATATTTAAAATACAAAAAAAATTCAAAGGGGGCTAATAATTCTGACTTCAACTGTATATATCATAACTTGCAGCACATTTGGGCTCTTTCAGCCACCATACATTTTATAGTAATTAGTCTTTAACCACATCAGTGGAAACTTTAAAACGTCCACCATATTGAGCATTTAACTTTCAGTTCAAATGTTTCTTTATTTCTGCTGTCAATCATTTCATCTGCCTTTAGGCCTTTTATTGATTTTTGTTTTCTGCCAGTCTTTACTTTATTGTAAGAATCTGCAGTAAATAACAAGTTATATAAATTAAATGCTATGTACATCAAATCGTTCATTCATTCATTTTCCTTTGGTGTAGTCTCTGATTTATCAGAGGTCACCACAGCGAATGAACCGCCAACTATTCCAGCATATGTTTTACACAGCGGATGCCATTCCAGCCACAACCCAGTACTGGGAAACACCCGTACACTCTTATTCACACACACACACACACACACGTTTGTTTTTGTGAAAAGTGGGTACATTACATAGGCTTCCATTCATTTTATACAGATCAAACTGTATATTATATTGCCCTCACCCCACCCTACCCCTAAACCCAACCATCACAGGAGACAGTGTACAGCTTTACTCCCTGAAAAAACTCATCCTGTGTGACTTAGAAGCTTTTTGAGAAGTGAGGACGTCACCAATGTCCTCATATTTCACCTCCTTTTTGTTATACATGTGTCATACCTATGTCATTATACAGATTTGTGTCCTGATATGTCACAAAAACACGTACACACACACACACACACACTCATACACTACGGCCAATTTAGTTTATTCAATTCACCTCTAGACCATTTTGAAGGATGTAAACAATAACAATGGTCCTGACTTACTTCCTGTTTTACATTTTTAATTTCCAAAGTTTCAGAGAATCCAAACAGGTTTAAATATTGCTAAATAATCATATGGCAGGTGTTTTAATGTCAAGTTTTCATTGAATTGCCTCTTGTTACAGTTATAAAATAGTTTAACAACAAGCAGGAAATGTCCATGGGGCAATGACATGACCACATCGAAATGGTCTATAGCGCATGTGTTTGGACAGTTGGGGAAATCAGAGCACCCAGAAGAAACCCACGCCAACACGGAGAGAACATACTAACTCCAACGCAAACTGGCCCAGCTGGGTATCGAAGCCGTGACCTTCTTGCTGTGAGGTGACAGTGCTAACCACTGAGCCACTGTGTCGAAGATTGGAAAAACGTTGCCTAGTCTGATGAGTCTCGATTTCTGCTGCGACATTCAGATGGTCGGGTCAGAATTTGACGTCAACAACATGAAAGCATGGATCCATCCTGCCTTGTATCAACGGTTCAGGCTGGTGGTGGTAGTGTAATGGTGTGGGGGATATTTTCTTGGCACACTTTGGGCCTATTAGTACCAATTGAGCATCGTGTCAACGCCACAGCCTACCTGAGTATTGTTGCTGACCATGTCCATCCCTTTATGACCACAGTGTACCCATCTTCTGATGGCTACTTCCAGCCTACTTAATCTCAGACTGGTTTCTTGAACATGACAATGAGTTCACTGTACTCAAATGGCCTACACAATCACCTGTTCTCAATCCAATAGAGCACATTTGGGATGTGGTGGAACGGGAGATTGGCGTCATGGATGTGCAGCCGACAAAAAAGGAATCCAACTCGGTACTAGTAATGTGTACCTAATAAAGTGGCCAGTGATTGTATATTTTTGTTTTGCCCGCATGAGATGGCATTAAATAAAAA